>JARQOC010002624.1:0-23267 GCA_033576535.1 Allobates femoralis | reverse complement strand
TAAAATAATTTTTATGGTGTGGTTATTTGCATTATTACTGACTGGGTTATTAATCTTGGATATCTCATAGGTGCCTCAACATTATTAAGCCATGTGCTCGATGCCAGGTGACATTACAAAGCTGGCTTCAACCACAAATACCATTAGCAAATACCATTTTCCCATATGCCAATGCACCAGGGCAGCAGGAAAAGTGAGGGTGAAGCGCCAAGATTGGCGTAATCTATAGAGACGCCAGTTCTGGGGTGGCTGTGGCCTGCTAATTTTAAGCTGGGGAGGTTCCATTGACTATGGCTGTTCCCACAATGAGAATACCAGACCTCAGCTATTGGCTTTACCTTAGCTGGTTTTCCTAAATGGGTGGAATCCTAAGCCATTTTTTAAAATGATTTATTTATAAATAAATTGCAAAAAGAGTGAAAGGTGTTGAGGGGGAAGTGATGGCATAATTAATTATTAATATGACACATAAATGTATATCTCTCTTTGTGGGCATGTATGTGTATATATCTATATTTATGCCCACCTTGGTGGAATAGGCCATAATAAATGTCTCTTATAACATTGACCAATTCAGCTGTATCTGATGGAAATTGTTCATCTTCTGACATGGTTAATTACCATATCAGAAGATGTCCATTCTTGCATTTTAATGTGGGAAGCTATCAGATAAGACTCTTAATTTAAATATCAAAGATCTACAGGCTGCTGCCACAAAGGGTTATTCTCACCCCTTCTTCTAACAGTTCACAGCAGCCAAGATGTCTGGGGTGATAAGTAGACATGACTATTCCCATTGTTTGCCAATCTATAGTGGCAGGAGATACCTCATTTCAATATAGTGCATGGTGAGCGTGCACCCTTACAACCCTGTCAGAAGTGCACGGATGAGGAGGTGTGTCCGTCACGTGCACAGCTGAGGGACAGGTTAAAATGGACTGAGACACAAGAGCTCGCTCTCTTTTCTACCTGGACGCACGATGATATAGGACATCGACTTCTGGCATAAGTATCATCCTATAACTCTATCACTCTCTCTCACTCTCACTCTCTCTCTCCCTCTCGCTCTCTCTTATAATCAACCCTTGAATTGCTATCTATCTTCTATAGGGATAGTTAGATCATTAATATAGTGTGCATGTATATTTAGGTAACGTGGGTATTAGTAACTGTGGGTATTTTACATCATTGTAACAGTATTGATTGTGTATTAGTTATCGTGCTATCTAGAATATATATATTATTGTTGTAGACTTTTGGGTGTGTTTAATAAATATTCATTTATTAGAACAGACTTGTTTCCATTAAGTCATCGGTATTTACATATATATATAGTTAATCAGCATAGGAACAGAAAGTGGTAAGGAAGGGAAGATTCTGGATATCGGTGATTGTAGTCACAACTGACAATAGTAACCGATGAACAGAACCAGCCCTACAACAAATTGGCGAGCCTAGGCCCACTGTTTGAGGTTGTTCTAGTGTCTTTTGTACTGAAAACCTGTGGTCATCATCTGGAGCGGATCAGGCCAGAGGAACGTGGACACAGATAACAGGAGGCACGGTGAAGTGATCCGTTATTCTGTACGTTCAGTGCCCTGATAGCTCAGACGGTGACACAGTTTTCAGTCTTAGTAAGACACAGGACACAGTCCTCATCAGAGAACCTTTTTCAGATTTTAATGATTTTTCTGATTCCTTTACACGATACACGTCTATCGGCGAGGCAGATCATCACGTCACTTCGTTCAAACACCATCAACGTTTGGTTCATCTGAGGAGTCCAGCTGGTCGGGAAAGAAGGCGTTCCGGAGTAAAGGACCTTTTTCCAAGCAGCACAAGAGGGACGAAGGAACAGACGACACCAAGCAACATGGCCTCTGAACAGGTGAGTATGAACTTCTCCACCCTTAAACACCTGTGTAGAAATAGCACATTTAACCCAATACTGCCCACCGCATATAAGTCCACAGAGATGCTCTGGTCAACTTTACTGGACCAGGCATACGCACATGATAGAGTTTGTATTAGTAAAAGTGTTTTCCACAAAACAGAGAAACGCCTCCAAATGCTGGCAAAATTAGGGTAAGTGCACACTACCCGGCGTGTTTGCCTCGGCGGCTGGGCGGGACCCGCCAGGAAGCTCCGGCGCCGTGCACCGGCTTCCTGGCGGTTATGAGCTGCGGGAGCCGGGCGGTAACCGGCGGCTGCCCAGCGGGTTCTCGGCGGCGATTCTGCAGCGGCTGGAAGCAGCACATGTTTCTGCTTGCAGCCGCTGCAGAACCGCCGGTTTTTACAACATGTTCATTCTTTGCTAACCCGCTGGGAAACCTGCGGGTTAGCAACGGATGACGCTGGGGAACCGCCGGTATGTGCACAGCCTTGGGCGGGCTACATTAGTTTTAATGTTAATCCAAACGCCGGTTTGGATTAACATAAATTAACATAAAACTAATGTATGCAAAACGGCGGTTTACACAGGTAAACCGCCGAAAACCCGCCCAGTGTGCACATACCCTTAGTGTATACTTTTGAGGACAGCATTTGCAGGCTGGAGCATGTGGAAACACTTGCTACCACAAGAAAAGCAGACAAAGTTTCCACATCGGATAACCTACACTGCCATTGTTGTGTGGAAAGCATAAAACGTATACACACTCTAGAAACTGAGCTAGAAGAAAGGGCCCAGTGTACAGCCGACAGGGGCCGGGAAATCTGTGTGTTAGGGTATGTGCACACTGGGCGGGTTTTCGGCGGTTTACCTGTGTAAACCGCCGTTTTGCATACATTAGTTTTATGTTAATTTATGTTAATCCAAACCGGCGTTTGGATTAACATTAAAACTAATGTAGCCCGCCCAAGGCTGTGCACACACCGGCGGTTCCCCAGCGTCATCCGTTGCTAACCCGCAGGTTTCCCAGCGGGTTAGCAAAGAATGAACATGTTGTAAAAACCGGCGGTTCTGCAGCGGCTGCAAGCAGAATCATGTGCTGCTTCCAGCCGCTGCAGAATCTCCGCCGAGAACCCGCTGGGCAGCCGCCGGTTACCGCCCGGCTCCCGCAGCTCATAACCGCCAGGAAGCCGGTGCACGGCGCCGGAGCTTCCTGGCGGGTCCCGCCCAGCCGCCGAGGCAAACACGCCGGGTAGTGTGCACTTACCCTTAGAATCTAGGATATCAGAGAAAGAAACCTATTATTCTGACATGGATAGAGAGCTCCTCAGTCTGTATACTGAGATAAATCAGTTCAAGAGTAGAGTTGCATCCATGGATGCACTAGTGAGCACACTTAGAGAGGATCTGGCTGCAAAGTCGCAAACGATTGTGAATTTGCAACAGGTCATCTCTAATCTGTCACGGCCTGGTACAAATAGCATGGTGCCTTTGCCCACGAAACAGGTTTGTGTTTGGGGTACTGCACAGGATGGGGAGACCACGGCAACATGGTCCACGTCTCCCATGGATCAGAGATCCGGAGCTATAGAGTCCAGGGGACAGGTGGAACGGTCGCTACATTTCACTCAAACACCAAGGGAGTATACACGTAGCGACCGCTTCCAAGGTCAGGACGAGAGTTGGGGATATGGAGGTAGGTGGGAAAGGGATCACACCACTTCCAATCCGCCAAATCGTTCAGTAAGGTCAGATGAATTTTATCCTAACCGTAACAGTATGGAAAGGATAAAATTTCTGTTACGGATCTGCAAGGAGATCCCAAAATTTGATCCCAGTCTAGATGCGTTTACTGCATGTGATATCTTTGAAGGTCATTGCAATAAATATTCTGTGGCTCCAGAACTTCGAATGGAGCTATTCAAGTTGTGGTTGCCTACACACCTCAATCAGAGGTATGAGGCAATGGGGAGCACGGAACCCAGTAATGGACAGTTTCATGATAAGGAAGAACGCCTTTCCTTACTAATGACACTGGCAACGGGCCACGGGGACGTGACTCCAGAAATCCTGATGAAATTCAGACCAACTATACACGATGAACCTTTATCGCTGTGTAGTCGGTTTGAAGCTATGTACAGGAAGGTCACTATGGATCAAGGTATCGGTATTCCACAAGGCATGGTCCGCATGTTTGTGGAAAAATTCCCATACCTTGATACTGCAATTAGGTTGAGTGCAGCGAGGGAACCATCGCTCACTGATGCGGCCATGATTATTGAGCAGTGTAGACAAGATCTACTGCACAATAAAAAGTCGGTTAAGGTTAGGGAGCATGTGCCTGTACATGTTAGATCACAAGATGAACGTGTGCGCCATGCTAGAAAGAAGTTAGCTGTTCGCCCCACGGCCCCACCATTTGAGAGGACAGGGAGCATTCAATGCTTTCTATGTTTGCAATTTGGGCACATGAAGAAAAATTGTCCTCAGTGGGTACGGAGCCGACACAGCCCTGAAAAATCTGGCAATAATAATGGTTTCAAGATGAAACCTAATTATGCCAGAACAGTGGGGGAACAGGCTGATGGGTCTCGGGGATATTTACAAGAGCAGACACCAAAATGTGTTGCCACTGTAAATGCCCCAGTTGATGATACAGGGGTTGTGGAATCTACTGATTCCACAACTAGAACTACGGTTGAGGATCTCCAAATTGCAGTATGTACCTCTCAGGTGCCTACTGGAAATCTTGTCAACATCGATTGACAATTAGGGATCCCTAAAGAGCTGGCTCCAGTATGTCCTGTCATACTGGATTCTTCAGGGAGGCCCCACATAAAAGCCAGAGTTAAAGATCAGGACACACAAATTATGCTTGATACTGGTGCGGAAATCTCCATTACAAATATCAAACATGAGTTGAATCCAAACAGCCCTCAGTGTGTGGTGATCGGATTTGATCACCAACAAGGGGGGGTGAAGGCCCACAGAATTGAGGAAGTGATTGTCCAGATTGCCAAACACTTAACCCTCAAGATCCCAATGTGGTATTACCCTGGTTCTGACAACATCATCGGAACTGATGTAATGACCCAAAATGGATGGATCCTGGATTTGGCAAACTGCATTGTGTGGAAGGGACCCAGACAATCCAAGGTGTGTGTCATACAACGCCAGTGTCTGGGATCACCTTTGCCAGCAATGGAGAATTCAGTTGATATGCTCGAACACAAATGGCCAGAGGTCTCTCATAATATAGACCTTGAACCCATTGTGTACGAACATCCTGATCTGTGGGCCTAGGGTAAAAATGACTGTGGCAGATTGATTGGTGTCCAGGTGGACATACAGGGGCCAGACCCACCCCCTCAACGTCAATATCGCTTTCCACCGGAAGCGACACAGTCGATAGTCAACACTGTTCACCGAATGGACTTAAAAACAGACAAAAAACTCACCAAAATTTGCCAGGTAAATACCCATTGCACTTAGCAGCGGCTGTCAGCTCCTCTGGAGGCAACACAGGTGTCTGTATGCCGGTACTCAATCACCTGCAACCCACAGTGGGGGCGGTTGTGGCACCAGCGTCCGGCCATGCTGTCAGGGAGGTGACTGGTGGCATTTAAAGACACGAGGTTACCAAGGGCTCTGCCATTCACGGTGCATGCAAGGCATAGTGTCAGAGCAGCCTATTGGTCACGCCCTTCTATTAGATCAGGCGGGCTGTTCCGCACTGATTACATGCCTCACATAACGACAGACGCCCCCCAGAGGGCTCAGCCTCAAACTGCAGATGAAAAAAATGCAATAAAACACTAAAGATGAAAAATGTGAGGTGTTTGTTGGTATTTTGGCCAAAAAACGTAAGCTGGTAACCCACGGTCAAGGGCCCTCACGCTTACCAGTCCTAACCACATGCCTTTTGAGACATGTACAATTTAATTTAGATTGTTCACCGAATGGACTTAAAAACAGACAAAAAACTCACCAAAATTTGCCAGGTAAATACCCATTGCACTTAGCAGCGGCTGTCAGCTCCTCTGGAGGCAACACAGGTGTCTGTATGCCGGTACTCAATCACCTGCAACCCACAGTGGGGGCGGTTGTGGCACCAGCGTCCGGCCATGCTGTCAGGGAGGTGACTGGTGGCATTTAAAGACACGAGGTTACCAAGGGCTCTGCCATTCACGGTGCATGCAAGGCATAGTGTCAGAGCAGCCTATTGGTCACGCCCTTCTATTAGATCAGGCGGGCTGTTCCGCACTGATTACATGCCTCACATAACAACAGACGCCCCCCAGAGGGGGCATTTTTTTCATCTGCAGTTTGAGGCTGAGCCCTCTGGGGGGCGTCTGTCGTTATGTGAGGCATGTAATCAGTGCGGAACAGCCCGCCTGATCTAATAGAAGGGCGTGACCAATAGGCTGCTCTGACACTATGCCTTGCATGCACCGTGAATGGCAGAGCCCTTGGTAACCTCGTGTCTTTAAATGCCACCAGTCACCTCCCTGACAGCATGGCCGGACGCTGGTGCCACAACCGCCCCCACTGTGGGTTGCAGGTGATTGAGTACCGGCATACAGACACCTGTGTTGCCTCCAGAGGAGCTGACAGCCGCTGCTAAGTGCAATGGGTATTTACCTGGCAAATTTTGGTGAGTTTTTTGTCTGTTTTTAAGTCCATTCGGTGAACAATCTAAATTAAATTGTACATGTCTCAAAAGGCATGTGGTTAGGACTGGTAAGCGTGAGGGCCTTGACCGTGGGTTACCAGCTTACGTTTTTTGGCCAAAATACCAACAAACACCTCACATTTTTCATCTTTAGTGTTTTATTGCATTTTTTTCATCTGCAGTTTGAGGCTGAGCCCTCTGGGGGGCGTCTGTCGTTATGTGAGGCATGTAATCAGTGCGGAACAGCCCGCCTGATCTAATAGAAGGGCGTGACCAATAGGCTGCTCTGACACTATGCCTTGCATGCACCGTGAATGGCAGAGCCCTTGGTAACCTCGTGTCTTTAAATGCCACCAGTCACCTCCCTGACAGCATGGCCGGACGCTGGTGCCACAACCGCCCCCACTGTGGGTTGCAGGTGATTGAGTACCGGCATACAGACACCTGTGTTGCCTCCAGAGGAGCTGACAGCCGCTGCTAAGTGCAATGGGTATTTACCTGGCAAATTTTGGTGAGTTTTTTGTCTGTTTTTAAGTCCATTCGGTGAACAATCTAAATTAAATTGTACATGTCTCAAAAGGCATGTGGTTAGGACTGGTAAGCGTGAGGGCCCTTGACCGTGGGTTACCAGCTTACGTTTTTTGGCCAAAATACCAACAAACACCTCACATTTTTCATCTTTAGTGTTTTATTGCATTTTTTTCATCTGCAGTTTGAGGCTGAGCCCTCTGGGGGGCGTCTGTCGTTATGTGAGGCATGTAATCAGTGCGGAACAGCCCGCCTGATCTAATAGAAGGGCGTGACCAATAGGCTGCTCTGACACTATGCCTTGCATGCACCGTGAATGGCAGAGCCCTTGGTAACCTCGTGTCTTTAAATGCCACCAGTCACCTCCCGGACAGCATGGCCGGACGCTGGTGCCACAATCGCCCCCACTGTGGGTTGCAGGTGATTGAGTACCGGCATACAGACACCTGTGTTGCCTCCAGAGGAGCTGACAGCCGCTGCTAAGTGCAATGGGTATTTACCTGGCAAATTTTGGTGAGTTTTTCGATAGTCAACACTGTCCTGGAATTGGAGACCAAGGGTGTGGTCATAGAGGGGAATTCAAAGTGCAACAACCCTCTATGGCCTGTGAAGAAAAAGGACACTGATGCGTGGCTGTCTCACCATAGACCTACGTGTCCTTATTAAGTACACTCCGATGTCTGCCCCCGTAGTTGCACAAACTCCTGACATAATGGCGAGGATAAGTGGCAAAAGTCGCATATTCTCGACCATTGATGTCGCCAATGGGTTCTTCTCTATTGAACTCACAGAAAACTGTAGGTACAAATTTGCTTTCACAGTGGGGAACAAACAGTACATGTTTAATGTGCTCCCCCCGGGGTTCCACAGTAGTCCTACGTATTTTCATCAGGCATTGGCGGCCGTACTGAGCATGTTTTCTCGGCCGGAATGCCTCCTGCAATATGTAGAGGACTTACTCCTGCACACAGAGACCATGGAAGAACACTTGGTTCTGTTAAGGGAGCTCTTGGGACTCCTATCTAAATCTGGACTCAAGCTGAGTCCTCAAAAGGCAAATTTGGCCAGAACAGAGGTGACTTTCCTTGGGATGCAGGTCTCTTTTGGAGCCAAAGGAATTGTGGCGGCCCGAGTGGAAGCTATGGTCAAGTTACCTCAGCCTGGCACTCTACAGGACTTACGGAAGTTCCTGGGAGTGGCCAACTTCATGAGGGAATTCATAGAGGATTTTGCTGCCAAAGCGAAACCCCTTTATGAACTCCTCAGAGGAGAAGAACCCTCACTCCAGGGCTGGTCAGAAGCACAGGATGAGGCCTTTTCAACTCTGAAAAGAGACCTCTCCTCTGCACCTGTGTTAGCCACCCCCAACGCAGATGGAGAAATGGCCATCCAGGCACATGCTGGGAAGGAGTCTATCTCTGTTGTCCTTCTAGAGCAGATAGGACATGACAGTAGACCACTGGGATACTTTTCCCGACTACTCTCGCCGGTCGAACGAGGGTTCGACGAATGTGCCAAACAACTGGCTGCCATACACTATGCCGTTAAAACCACTGAGCATATTGTAGGTTTCAGATCTCTGACTGTACAGACACCACATTCTCCTTTGGTTCTTTTACTCAGAGATACACTCCCTGGAGTCTCCCAACAGAGATTCGGGAAATGGATCATGGACCTCAGTGGCTGGAATCTGAAAGTGGACCACAAGGCAAAGTATGTTCTGTCCCAGTTGTTAAACATGACAGGGACTGAACATGACTGTGGTCAACAATCACTCTCCAGTACATCACAAATAGTCAGGACCGACAGACATCCAGAAGACAGGGTCATCTTTGTTGACGGCTCTCGTTTCTGTCTGGACGGCACGTATGTGTCCGGATTTGCAGTGCTGGATGAGACCACAGGCACCCAGAGTCTTGTCTGGCTGCCTGGTCAAATGTCAGCACAACGGGCTGAACTGGAGGCTGTCAAGGAGGCTCTCCTCCTTCAACCTCCAGAGAATCGAACTATATATAGTGACAGTTCATATGTAGTTCGATCTCTCACCCTGCACCTGAACACGTGGAAAAAACGAGGTTTTGTGGACAGCCAGAATAAACCTCTGGCCCACATTATGGTCCTAAAGGAATTGTGGGATTGGGGCATGGCAGATCAAGCGGAGGCAGGGGCGGACTGGCCCAGGTGCCAGGGAGGCATTTGCCCCCCGGGCCGGTGGTTTAGTCACAGTTCAGGGCCGCCCGGCACTGCCGGCAGCCGCCCTGGCACTGTGAAATAATCATTCATGCAGGCAGAGAGCTCAGGAGAGCAGCCGCCGCACTCACGGACTCCCACTGACAGCGGCGCCGCGGGACCCACCTGGATGCAGCAGGCGGGCCGCGGGTGTCAGCGAGTGGCTGACAGGGAGGGTCCGACACTCGGGACTGGAGGCAGCGCAGCAGCGTTGTTGTTATGGCACCTGGCGGGGCACCGCCAGGCGGGATTGGATGAGCCAGCCTGAGCACAGCCAGTAAGGTTCAGACAGGGAGGGTTCAGAGGTGCTACGTCAGCACGCCCTGACTGAACCTTGTATGAACCCTCCAGAGCGGAGCGCACACAGTGAAGACAGGGCCGGCCAGGCGTAGGCCGCGGTGCCATACTGTCTGCCTTGCCTTCCTGACCTTGTGTGTTGGAAGTTGGAACATGCAGTGCTTCTTCTGTGACTGTGAGACTGGAGGCTGGTGGCCGCCGAGTAACTGAGGCCAGACTGAGTCCCCCACTCCCTGCCTGCTGCTGCTGCAAAGTGCTCCTTGTAATGTAAGTGCTTGCTTAATGCTTAGTGTCCACTGTCCAGTCCAGATAATTCCACATGGGCTGGCCTTGCCCATGATATCCTAACTGCTGTGCAGTGTGCACTCTGTGCAACTGTGCAAGTGACTGAGAACGCCAGTCTGACTCCCCACTCCCTGCCTGCTGCAAAGTGCTATTCTGTAATGTAAGGCTGGTTTCACACTTGTGCTCCCTGCCACTGCATATTGCGGCGGGGGAGAACAAGCAGAACACAGACACTGTGCGCCCCCATGACCGTGTGCACCCATTCAGTTCCCTGTCTGATTTGTACGCATGCAGATGTCTGCATTCAGCTTGCACCCCCCCACCACAATACGCAGCAGCGGGGAGTGCAAGTGTGAAACCAGCCTAAGTGCTTGCTTAGGCTGCCTTCACATTAGCGTTTGTGTCTGCATGCTGATGGCATGCAGACACAAACGCAGTCAAAAGCAGGGTCTAATGATGTGTCCGCAGCGGAGAATGTCCGCCTGCGGACACATCACTGTGCAGCCCGGCAGCCAATCAGCGGTGTCCGGGGGCGGAGATCAGTGCCGGAGATCTCCGCCTCCCGGCCGCCGGTAAGCTCCGGGACGTGTCGGCAGGGAGAAACAGCTGATTTGACAGCTGTTTGAATCACCCGCGCCGACACCGAGAGGAGATGTCAGCGCGGGAAGATTCAAACAGCTGTCACATCAGCTGTTTCTCCCCGCCGACACCGCTAGCAGATTACCGGCGGCGGGGAAGAAGAGATCAGCAGAGGCTGAGCTGATCTCCCGGTGGCCGTCGGTGAGCACCTGTGACATCACCGGCAGCCACCGGGAGAGATTTCAATGGGTCCGCAGCGTTCTCCTGCGCTGTCAAGCGCTGAACACTGCGGACCAATTGAAGACAATGCATGTTTTGTGCGCTTGGGGAAGCTTGCTGATTTTCCAAGGTCCCCGAGCGCCCAAAAAATGCAACATGCTGCGTCCCGGGTGCGGGAACGCTGGACACCGGAAGGAGCAGATATCGTCCGCATCCGCACCCGAACGCAGCAAACGCAAGCACTATGCGTTCCTATGTTAAACATAGGAACACAGTGCGCATGCGTTTGACTGAGTATGGGAACGCAGCATAAGCTGCGTTCACATATGCAAATGTGAAGGCAGCCTTTGTGTCCAGATAATTCCATATCATGGCATGATATCCTAGCTGCTGTGCAGTGACTGTGACTGAGAAGGCCAGTCTGACTCCCCCACTCCCTGCCTGTTGCTTAGTGCTGTTCTGTAACTGCTTAGTGTCCATTAAGGTACCGTCACACGTGGAGATATCGCCGTGATTTGGCTTTTTTGCCGATGTGGAAGCCACATCGCCTGTGCGTAGTGGCTTGTGACAGGGCAATTTCATGGCGAAAAATCGCCGGTGGAACGTCGCCTGATCGCCCTGCAGGGAAATCAAGTGATATCCACCTGGCAATTTCTGTGCTTTGTGCCTTGTGTCAGGGCGATAGTGATGTACACAGCGATCCTGAAGTACATCCCGTAGGCGTGCTTGTTATTTTTTTTTTCCTGCCACATCTGTGGCGGTTGGTGGGTGATACTGCGTTCCGATTGGCTGCCCGTGTTCGAAGCCCCTTATTTGATGACCTGTGCGTTTACGCAAGGCTGACCAATGGGAACGCAGTGTCGTCCACCAATCTCAGTGATAGGGGCGCAGTGAAACACACTGTAGCACTCTCCTATCAACACAGTATGCACACTGGTACGATGTTGGAGTGTGACGCGGCGATGTGTGAAGGGAAGATCGCTTCCGGTCTTCTGCAGGCGATTTCCAGAGATCGCCCGCGAAATCGCTACGTGTAACAGCTCCACAGTGGTGTGAAAAAAAGTGGCCGCAACATGCACGCTCACGTCAAATCACCAGCGATATGGCGGCAATATTGTTGTGTGTGACGGTATACCTCTAAGGTGTACAAAGTGTACCTCTGT
The DNA here is from genome assembly GCA_033576535.1 of Allobates femoralis. NCBI lineage: Eukaryota > Metazoa > Chordata > Amphibia > Anura > Aromobatidae > Allobates > Allobates femoralis. Next base: position 11,404 of record JARQOC010002624.1, on the reverse strand, counting down.
TGCACATGTGGAGACCCAAGCCTTAAATCAGTGCCGCACTGTCATTTGGACAGTGTGAGCTTCTAGGCTCAGGCGGCAAGGAGGCAGGGGGAGCGGCAGAGATGTAGGGATGCGGCACCTGTACACACAGCATCTGCAGCTTCCTCTCCTTATGCTGGCTGCTGGAAGGTATCCGAAACCATAAGCGATCGTAGCACCCCCCGCCCCTCACCTGCGGCTGCACTCATACCCACCCCCCGCTCCTCACTTGGCCTCAGGTGGCAGAAAGGCTTAATGCACCCCGGCTTGAGATGGGCTGCGACCCACGTCATAATGGGCCACTGCATTGTGCTTGCCACCCAGGCTAAAATTTGCCAGCCAGCCCCTGAGCGGAGGCAGCCATTATAAAAGTCCCAGCACATCAAAGAGGAGAACAGCCTTTGACCATAGGAAATAACAAGGCCGACGAACTGGCCAAGTTTGCAGCAGTGTCTGGTGTCCTTCGGGAACCAGGAACTGAGCAGATCCCTGCATTCCAGATTGCAGTGAGGCAAACCAAACTAAAAGAATGCATTCTGAGTCCTGAAGATGTCACTGGAGCAGAGTATAGCGGATGGTATATCTTACAGGCTACCTTCACTAGGAAGGATAGTCAAGATGGGTTGAGGGTAAGGACGTACTTTGATAGACCCGTACTTGTAAAAGGCACCCTTAAGGCATATTGTATGTTGAGGGATTCCCAGATGACCATCACCAGGGAATCCAAATATGCCCAAGGACATGTGTCCACAGATTACTTACGGACTAGTGTATTGATGTTAAAGTTAAACTGCAGTAACTCTGGCCAGGCATTATGGAACGATCAGAGTGGTCCAGTGAAACTGGAGGGCTTATACCGAGCAACAGTTTTAAAGGTACGGACTGATGCCAAGGATCTGAGGTATACTCGAGTAGAGGGGTCGCCATCCATACGGTCTTTCATGATTACGATCATGAGAGAAGTCTGTGTATCGGAGGTGACGGGATACTATTTCATCACCTATGCCCACTGGGAACCGGATACACAGATGGTAAAATTGGATACTAATCCCTGGAGATGGGACTTAGTATGCAATGGGGTGGACAGCCCAATTGTGGATGTATGGATGGATGGCGCCCCTATGACTGAGGAATACCGAAGCAAATACGTGTCTTCTGACTGGAAAGACCCCAGAGGCAGGGACATTAACTTTGACATCAATATAGACGGTCCATTTAAGTGGCCTTTTTGTGAGGCGGTGGACGAAGGGTGCTGGTCATTTACACAGTGGGTCTATCTGTCCAAATCCAAACCAATAGGAAACCTAGCGTTACAGGCAGGAGATAGCGATCAGTGGTACCAGTTCAGTGGTAGAGGACAAGTATGTGTGACCGTGGTAAGGGTCCCATATGAGGCTGAAGGTCTCCAACCAGTCAAACCGCACCTGGATTCTTGCAATGTTTCTACCCACCAATTGGCAGATCCCATAGCTCCTCAACTGTCATCCCCATGGAAGATCATCACAGGAACTAAATTCGTCCTATATACATGGCGAATTTCTGTAGATGACTTCAGAGTAGATCACTGGGATCACAGACGTGAGGAGTTTGTGAGGAACCAAATTGACATGATGAGAGGATGGGTAGAGGCGGGGCAAGAAGTGAGAAAAGATGATCCCCGACACAGGAAATTCAGGAGTAGGAGAGACTTGATAGAGATGGGAATTAGTGGAGGTGCATTGGGAGTAGGTGCCCTGAACACTATGGATATGGAAGTCCTGAGAGGTAAGCTCGGGGACATTGCGCGACATGCTGGGGAAGGGTTCAGAACTCAGCTTGATGTAAACCATGTCTTAGAGGGTTTGCAACATTCGCACATTGATGCCACTACCTCTCTATCTTCAGCTCTACGAGAGAAGTTTAGAAGGTTAGTTGCAGGTCTTGTAGAAGTGCAAGACAGAGTTCAGTTTGCCCTAGCATGTACGCAAGTCCAGAGTGAACTCTCTGACAACCTAAAGCATATAGTGTCCTCTCTATACAAGGGCCACTTCCCATTCAACCTCAGACAAAGAGTAAGTTCCCTAATCTCCCCGTTTGCAGCCAACCATACAAACTGGTGGCTGGTTCAATGGCATGGGTGTCATAATCTCACCTGCACGGCATCTTCTTTGGCACCTGTATCTGGTAATATCAAGAAGGGGTACAGTGCCATGAATATAGGAATTGTTGTTAGCAATCAGACGGTGCTTCATCCACAGCTCACCTCAGACATCCTAACCTATGAGCGAGGCCATCCTTATCTGTTTGATACAGAGGGATGTTGGAGGAAAGAGGATGCTATCCTCTGTCAAGGGAGTCAAGATAGGGTGCTTAGGCACCAGTGTTGGGACTCTGAGGGGTCATGTGAGATGAAGACTAACACAATACCCTCCTCTCGTCTGAAATATTTGGGTCAAGGGTATTGGTGTTGGTACCAAGGGAAAAATGTAACGTATTCTTTATATGGCACTAATTGCACCGAAAGAGGCATACTCCTCCCAGGAGCATATTGTACCCTTAGTCCCGTTTTAGGTTTAGATGTCGCAGATCAGCAGGGGAGGACCCCGATAACACCGGAGAAGAGACTCGACATTCGCCCTGACACTCCTGTGAGACTGCAAAAGATTCCTCTTGGTTTTGGTCGTGAGCTCAAGCGTCTCTTGTTAGATTTCAGCGAAGAAGACGACATACTCCGAAATCTTCATGAGGCTGAGAATCAAGCCACAATTCAGCTTGAGCATGACAAAACCAAGATAACGAGGATTACCAATGCCTTAGATACAGACTCTAAGGTGTCCTGGTGGGAAAGTATATTTGGCTATAGTCCGACAGCTACATCATTCTTTAATTTCATTATCCACCCTGTGATTGTTCTTCTGGTTCTTGTTCTTGTTATGTACATTGGACTGTGCCTAGTTTACCGGAGAGTAAAGAGACTTGCCCACCAGATACAAGAGAACCAGGCAGAACTTCACGAATTTAACCGTCGAAGAAGGTCCAGGACTTAGCACTAAAAGTCCTGAAACCTTGAGATGATATTTGACATTCATTGTATATCTTGTTTGACTTTTACTTTGATTTATGGTTAAGGAATGGGGGAGGGAAATATAGTATTGTTATATACTGTTTAATTTTTACATTGGGATATAGGTTTGTTTGTTTTTTTGTATGAATGAGGAAAGAGTAGGGTTCTGTAGGGACAGGCCCCATCATTGTCTAAGGTATTTGCTACTTCAACCCTTGAGTCGGTAAACGTTCATAAGGGATGGATTGAAGGTCGGTTGGACTGCGTTCTTCTCACAGTCAACTTAGGTATGCTGATATCATCCCCTACCCAATAAACTCTGACCTGCCTAGTAGAGATTCAACTATCTATCCATGGAAGAACCACATTACCGATAGATGCTTCAATCAAGTTTACAGGAGAAGTCTCTGTTGAAAGTCGTGCCTCAGCTAAGAAGAATCACCAGATCCCCTTTAACAATTTAACAATTGATTTAATCCCAAGAAGGAGGTGCTCCAAGAAACCACCTGGTGAGGCCCAGCTACAGAGTGTGATCCCCGGCACCTACACACCAGACTTGGAAAAAAAAAAAAAAAAAATCTGGTAGGGAGAGGGGCGAACACAGGAAAACTCTGTGGGCCGATCAAGAGACGAAGGTGCAGCAACTCCAGAGTCTAAGCAGTCAAGCTTGGAAGAAGACTACTTGGGGATAGACGTGTTTCTCGAGATTGGCAATGACAAGATCAGAAGTGTACTGACAAATAGAGAACTTTATTCCTGAACCAAAGAAACCAAGAAGATCCACAAAGATGACTATGGTGTAATCTATGGATGGAGACACTGGATTACGGCGAACGGCAGGGGAGAGGTGATGGCGATGGGTGATGTCTAGATACCTAAGTGCAAAATTTTACTTCATTTCATCCTGAACGGTTATTGGTGATAGGATTGAATAGGCAAATATATTCCACACTTCCCACTCATTTTATTGTCGTATTTTCCGACAAAAGGGGGACTGTTGAGGGGGAAGTGATGGCATAATTAATTATTAATATGACACATAAATGTATATCTCTCTTTGTGGGCATGTATGTGTATATATCTATATTTATGCCCACCTTGGTGGAATAGGCCATAATAAATGTCTCTTATAACATTGACCAATTCAGCTGTATCTGATGGAAATTGTTCATCTTCTGACATGGTTAATTACCATATCAGAAGATGTCCATTCTTGCATTTTAATGTGGGAAGCTATCAGATAAGACTCTTAATTTAAATATCAAAGATCTACAGGCTGCTGCCACAAAGGGTTATTCTCACCCCTTCTTCTAACAGTTCACAGCAGCCAAGATGTCTGGGGTGATAAGTAGACATGACTATTCCCATTGTTTGCCAATCTATAGTGGCAGGAGATACCTCATTTCAATATAGTGCATGGTGAGCGTGCACCCTTACAACCCTGTCAGAAGTGCACGGATGAGGAGGTGTGTCCGTCACGTGCACAGCTGAGGGACAGGTTAAAATGGACTGAGACACAAGAGCTCGCTCTCTTTTCTACCTGGACGCACGATGATATAGGACATCGACTTCTGGCATAAGTATCATCCTATAACTCTATCACTCTCTCTCACTCTCACTCTCTCTCTCCCTCTCGCTCTCTCTTATAATCAACCCTTGAATTGCTATCTATCTTCTATAGGGATAGTTAGATCATTAATATAGTGTGCATGTATATTTAGGTAACGTGGGTATTAGTAACTGTGGGTATTTTACATCATTGTAACAGTATTGATTGTGTATTAGTTATCGTGCTATCTAGAATATATATATTATTGTTGTAGACTTTTGGGTGTGTTTAATAAATATTCATTTATTAGAACAGACTTGTTTCCATTAAGTCATCGGTATTTACATATATATATATAGTTAATCAGCATAGGAACAGAAAGTGGTAAGGAAGGGAAGATTCTGGATATCGGTGATTGTAGTCACAACTGACAATAGTAACCGATGAACAGAACCAGCCCTACAACAAAAAGTGACCTCTGTTTTGGATTACCAGCCAAAGTAAAGCTACCAGCTGTCAACTTTACCTTAGCTGGTAATAAAAAATAGGGGGGAAGGACACCCTAAGTCATTTTATTTTTGCTTATTTTTTTCAATAAAAATAAGGCTAAACACTCTTTGGTGCCTTTCATGTGACACTAAAGGGTGTTTAGCCTTGTATTTAGGGAAAAGCTTATAATATATATGGGGGTTGGAAATTATATAGGCGTTTCACTTATATCTATCAAGTAAAAAAAATGCAAAAAAACAGCACCAAAAAGATAAAGTAAATATGAACTGCACAGTCATGGCCAAAAGTTTTGAGAGTGACACCAAAATGATATTTCACATGATCTGCTGCCCTCTGGTTTTTATTTGTGTTTGTCTGATGTTTATATCACATACAGAAATATAATTGCAATCATATTATGAGGACCAAAAGGTTATACTGACAGTTAGAATGAGTTAATGCAGCAAGTCAATATTTGCAGTGTTGGCCCTTCTTCTTCAGGACCTCTGCAATTCTCCCTGGCTGCTCTCAATCAACTTCTGGACCAAATCCTGACTGATAGCCATCCATTCTTGCATAATCAATGCTTGCATTTTGCCAGAATTTGTTGGTTTTTGTTTGTCCACCCGTCTCTTGATGATTGACCACAAGTTCTCAATGGGATTAAGATCTGGGGAGTTTCCAGGCCATGGACCCAAAATCTCTATGTTTTGTTCCCTGAGCCATTTAGTTATCACCTTTGCTTTATGGCAAGGTGCTCCATCATGCTGGAAAAGGCATTGTTGGGCGCCAAACTGCTCTTGGCCGTTTGGGAGAAGTTGCTCTTGGAGGACATTCTGGTACCATTCTTTATTCATGGCGGTGTTTTTAGGCAAGACTGTGAGTGAGCCGATTCCCTTGGCTGAGATGCAACCCCACACATGAATGGTTTCACGATGCTTTACAGTTGGCATGAGACAAGACTGGTGGTAGCGCTCACCTCTTCTTGTCCGAATAAGCTGTTTTCCAGATGTCCCAAACAATCGAAAAGGGGATTCATCAGAGAAAATGACTTTACCCCAGTCCTCAGCAGTCCACTCCCTGTACCTTCTGCAGAATATCAGTCGGTCCCTGATGTTTTTTCTGGAGAGAAGTGGCTTCTTTGCTGCCCTCCTTGAAACCAGGCCTTGCTCAGAGTCTCCGCCTCACAGTGCGTGCAGAAGCACTCACACCAGCCTGCTGCCATTCCTGAGCGAGCTCGGCACTGCTGGTAGTCCGATCCCGCAGCTGAAACAGTTTTAAGATACGGTCCTGGCGCTTGCTAGTCTTTCTTGGGCGCCCTGGAGCCTTTTTGACAACAATGGAAGCTCTCTCCTTGAAGTTCTTGATGATGCGATAGATTGTTGACTGAGGTACAATCTTTGTAGCTGCGATACTCTTCCCTGTCCATTTTTGTGCAGTGCAATGATGGCTGCACGTGTTTCTTTAGAGATAACCATGGTTATCTGAAGAGAAACAATGATACCAAGCACCAGCCTCCTTTTAAAGTGTTATTATCTAAAGGACCAGTACTACGTCTGGAGTTGATCAGTTGCTACAACCGCTACTAATAACAATACAAAAGAACCATGGTTGCGTAGCAAATGGGATTCTGTTTATTTAAGACAATCCACATATTTTTAGGAAAGTTAGGACATATCATATTTCAAGGTAAAAAGTTAAAGTGCACAGTGATGAGACAAACAGTAGTATGCACGGAGTTGCCAACTCAGCAACATGGAGATCCACTGACAACTTTGTCCATGAGAGATTACAGTGACTGTAATGTAGTTTACAGGGGTTTTACTTTACAATAGTACACATAGTAACAGGCATGAGTAAAAACAAAGTGCTTAGAACAGAGCATTTTAGATTAATGAATATGCATACAAAATCCCAGGGACTGGCTCAGTAATCCTGTATGGAGTATACCATTAGCAGCACAGCCTAAGAAGAGCACAATCATATATGCCACCGTTCCTATGTGCCCCAATAGTTCTAGTTAGCATGTGACCCAATGTCCCCCACACTACACTCGTTTTAATCAGCAGTCACTGAACCTGCCTAAGGTCAGACGACCTTGTGTTAACCTGCAGCATTACCAAGTGTTGCTGGAGGGTCTCTCCGTGCATGTGCCGGCCCCTACGCCGTTTCGCTCGTAAGCTTCGTCAGGGGGCGTGGCTACGGCTTCCTTTCCCTCCCTCTTTATACCATGTGACTAGGCACATGGTTTCCTTCTGCCAGTCACGGAACTCGATGCGGCGCATGCGCATTACACCGCCTCGGCTCGCGTCCTCATCCAAGCTCCGTCATGGCCACGTACTGATAGTTTAAACTGTAGCCATAGTGACGGGGGTGGTGGGACAGGAGCCTGCCGGTAAATGGGCCGTGCGCACTCAGCCAATGACTGGGAGAAGGTGAGATTTTGCTGACATTTAGCAGCCTCTGCTGCTGCTCATACATCTCGGACCCACATCCCCATTACCTCACCCTGGGTAACATTTCCATACATCCTAATAAGACAAAATTAAGTTGAGCCTTAATGTATGTTGAACATTCCACATCTATACACATAAATTGACCCCCTTTATATGGTGTCAGGATCTCACAACTCCCCACTCAGTAATAACATCATAAGTAGGCCGTCTAGACAAATGTTACTACATTATGCTCAAAGTTAGTCCTATATTCATTACAAAAAATGTTCCACTTTTTAAGATAGATGGGAGGTAAAACGAGTCCAGTGTGTAGACACAGTCCTTTCAAGCCGTGATATCCCTTATTCAAGCAGTTATTATTTCAAAGAGGTGCCAGAAGGTCGCCGCAGCCAATTCTATCCGAAAAGTGAAAAAAGTGAAATTAAAATCATATAAAATTAAAAACAGCATCAGCAAGTCATAACAACGCCCAACTCAAGGTTAAATGTTAAATTCTTGTATTTTTATATATATATATAATAATTATACATATATATATATTTTTTGTATATTGTTAATATGCACAAGCACACTGGATTAGCCCAGAAATGAGACAAAACTATTTACTTCATTGAGCCCTATAGGTGTCAAGGTGCCTAGGACCGTAATCCAATGGCATTCCCGCTGCTGCAGTTTTTTCACTATATCTCCTCCCCTTGACCCTAAAATGACATGTTCAATTCCTCTGACCAAAAAGGTCTTTGGATTTGAATTATGAAATTCTTTAAAGTGACGCGGGATGGTTTTCAAGGTTGTCGCATCCTCAACCTTTTTGGCTGCGATGATATCACGAACATGTTCGCGTACTCGCACCTTCATCTGTCTGGAGGTTAGGCCTACGTAGGCCTTGGGGCACCCACATGTTGCATAATAGATGACCTGACTGGTTGTACATGAAATATAACTGCGAATTGGAAATTGTAATTTTCCATCTGCAGATTCAAAATTACTGCATCGCAATATATTTTTGCACGAAACACAATCACCACATGAGAAACAGCCAAGAATCTTTGGCCGCCTCCCAAATGGTGTCCCTACCTCTGGGATATAGTGACTCTCTACCAGGATATCTTTAAGGTTTCGGCTTCTTCTACAGGTCATCTGTGGGTAATGCAACACATGTTTTGTCAATATTGGGTCGTTTTGTAAGATGTCCCAATGTCTACATAGGATCTCCCTCATCTCCCCCCATTTCTCATTGAAGGTGGAGATAAACCTGATCCCTACGTCCTTATTTGCTCTCGGGGAGGGTTGGAGCAGTTTATCACGTGACATATATTTCGCTCTATGATAGGCCCTTTTTATAGAACGATTGCTATAGCCCCTGGCCTGGAAGCGTGACTTAAGTTCCCCTGCCTGCCGCTCAAAATCCACCTCAGATGAGCAAATCCTCCTCACCCTTAGGAACTGACCAACTGGAACGGCTTTTATGGTCGAATGGTGATGACCCGACGATGCATGGAGCAGTGAATTAGTTGCAGTGGGCTTCCTGAACACCTCCGTCTGTAATACACCAACATGATCTCTTCGTATTTTTATGTCCAGGAAGTCCACCGAATCCGCGCTGCACACATACGTCAGCCTCAGATTCAAATCATTCTGATTGAGCTGGTCCATGAAGTCCCCGAGCTCGGCCTCACCACCCTGCCAGATGAAGAGGACATCATCTATGTACCTTAACCAGATTTGCACTAGGGATACGGCCCGCGCCCCGTCCCCACCAAACAACTCCCTCTCCCAGTAACCGAGAAAGAGATTTGCGTAGGCCGGGGCGCAGGCCGCCCCCATCGCTGTGCCTCTCTTCTGTACATAGAAGATGTCCCTAAACATGAAGAAATTATGAGTGAGGACGAACTCAAGGAGTTCCAGGACCAGCTCAACAGTCCGGCCATCCCAGCTGCTCATCCCAAGAAAGAATCGGACCGCTACTAAACCTTGGTTATGATCAATTGAGGTATATAGAGCCTCAACATCCGCTGTTACCAGCAACATGCCGGGCTCCAATACAATACCATCAATCCTTTTCAGCACATCTGTTGTATCTTGGACATACGATGGTAACAGATGTACCAAAGGTTTCAGGTAGTAATCTATGAACTTGCAGACAGGGTCACACAGTCCGCCCAGGCCAGAGACTATTGGTCGTCCTGGGGGTTCCATTAAATTTTTATGAATTTTAGGGATAAAATACAAAGTAGGGATCCTAGCCTCCTTTACCATCAATCCTTCATACATTTTTTTAGGGATTATTCCCTGTGTAAAGGCATCATATAGGATGGAATCGAGTTCGCCAGAAAAAGCTTTTAGGGGTGAAGCAGGTAACCTATGGTATGTTTCCTTGTTGCGTAATTGTCTATTGGCTTCTTTTTCGTATAGAGTTTTAGGCCACAGAACCACGTTACCCCCTTTGTCCGCAGGTTTCACTACGATATCATCAAGATTCGCCAATTCCATCAAGGCTCGTCTTTGGTTTCTAGTTAGATTATCGCTTTGTTTACCGGGGGAGATCCGTCTGAAATCCCTAATGACTAGGTCAGTAAAGATCTCTACCGCCGGACATATGGACAAAGGGGGAAACTTGGTGGACCTCAGTGCCAAATAGTCAGGAAACTTACCCATGGTATTTGTCCCCTGCTCCTCCATCAGCTCATCAAGATCATCGAGTGCCGTCCTTTCCTTATCTGTGTTTGGATTAAATGGTGGAGAGTTCTTATCAAATAGCTTTTTAAGTACCAGCTTCCTTGCGAATAACTGTATGTCCTTTATGGCTGTAAATAGATTAAAGCAATTAGTAGGGGAAAAGGTTAGACCCTTTTCTAATACCTCAATCTGATGTTTAGATAGTACATGTCCCGATAAATTAATTACCTCCAATCTATCCTTAGGCTTTTCGCCCTTTTTATCCGGTTTCGGATTGGCTGGTTTCTGGCCCGATCTTAAAAGCCTTCCACTACCTGTGTTCGGTTCCCCAGTTTGGCTCCCCTCCTCCTTTTAAAGTGTCCAGTGGTGTCATTCTTACTTAATCATGACTGATTGATCGCCAGCCCTGTCCTCATCAACACCCACACCTGTGTTAATGGAACAATCACTAAAACGATGTTAGCTGCTCCTTTTAAGGCAGGACTGCAATGATGTTGAAATGTGTTTTGGGGGTTAAAGTTCATTTTCTAGGCAAATATTGACTTTGCAAGTAATTGCTGTTAAAGGGAACCAACCACCCCAAATGACCCCCCCAGACTGTTAATATGTGTCCCTACACTCAGCACACACATTTGGGGCAATTGTTTTTGCTTAAAAAACTGTTTAGTAGAAGCTAAGATATAGCTTTATGAAGTTTGAAAAATGTTGCAGACTGGGTGTTACCTAGCTTGTCCTCCTGCAGTGTTCATGTGCCTGTCAGCCTCCTCCCCCCCCCCTCCCTTCAGTAAAGCCCTGCCCTTTCAGCCTCGTCACAGGCTGCTGCACGGAGTCTCATTGTTTATGATAACAGAAGGCAAACCTGAAAGGCTGAAACCTGAGAGGCTGAAAGGGCAGGGCTTTACTGAAGGGAGGGGGAGAGGAGGCTGACAGGCACATGAACACTGCAGGAGGACAAGCTAGGTAACACCCAGTCGGCAACATTTTTTAAACTTTATAAAGCTATATCTTAGCTTCTACTAAACTGTTTTTTTAGCAAAAACGATTGCCCCAAATGTGTGTGCTGGGTGTAGGGACACATATTAACAGTCCGGGGGGGTCATTTGGGGTGGTTGGTTCCCTTTAAGCTGATCACTCTTTATGACATTCTGGAGTATATGCAAATTGCCATTA
>JARQOC010002623.1:0-23281 GCA_033576535.1 Allobates femoralis | reverse complement strand
CACCCCTCTTCCAGCCTGACCTCTCCTCACCCCTCCTCCAGCCTGACCTCACCTCACCCCTCCTCCAGCCTGACCTCTCCTCCCCCCTCCTCCAGCCTGACCTCTCCTCACCCCTCTTCCAGCCTGACCCCTCCTCCAGCCTGACCTCTCCTCACCCCTCCTCCAGCCTGACCTTACCCTTCCTCCAGCCTGACCTCTCCTCACCCCTCCTCCAGCCTGACCTCACCCTTCCTCCAGCCTGACCTCTCTTCACCCCTCCTCCAGCCTCACCTCACCCCTCCTCCAGTCTGACCTCACCCTTCCTCCAGCCTGACCTCTCCTCACCCCTCCTCCAGCCTGACCTCTCCTCACCCCTCCTCCAGCCTCACCTCTCCTCACCCCTACTCCAGCCTGACCTCTCCTCACCCCTCCTCCAGCCTGACCTCACCCCTCCTCCAGCCTGACCTCTCCTCACCCCTCCTCCAGCCTGACCTCTCCTCACCCCTCCTCCAGCCTGACCTCACCCCTCCTCCAGCCTCACCCCTCCTCACCCCTCCTCCAGCCTGACCCCTCCTCCAGCCTGACCTCTCCTCACCCCTCCTCCAGCCTGACCTCTCCTCACCCCTCCTCCAGCCTGACCTGGCCCCTCCTCCAGCCTGACCTCTCCTCACCCCTCCTCCAGCCGCACCTCTCCTCACCCCTCCTCCAGCCGCACCTCTCCTCACCCTCCAGCCTCTGCTCTCCTCACCCTCCAGCCACATCATACTCTGCTACCCACACAGCCGCCTGTATACTCTGCTACCCACAACGGCCGCCTGTATACTCTGCTGACATCACACCCGCCTGTATACTCTGCTACCCACACAGCCGCCTGTATGCTCTGCTACCCACACACCCGCCTCTATGCTCTGCTACCCAGACACCCGCCTCTATACTCTGCGACCCACACAGCCTCATCTATACTCTGCGACCCACACAGCCTCCTCTATGCTCTGCGACCCACAGAGCCCCCTCTATTCTGCTACCCACAGAGCCGCCTCTATACTCTGCTACCCACAGAGCCGCCTCTATACTCTGCGACCCACAGAGCCGCCTCTATGCTCTGCGACCCACACACCCACCTCTATGCTCTGCTACCCACACACCCGCCTCTATACTCTGTCACCCACAGAGCCGCCTCTATGCTCTGTGACCCACACAGCCGCCTCTATACTCTGCTACCCACACACCCACCTCTATGCTCTGCTACCCACACACCCGCCTCTATGGTCTGCTACCCACACACCCGCCTCTATGCTCTGCGACCCACACAGCCGCCTCTATGCTCTGCGACCCACACAGCCGCCTCTATGCTCTGCGACCCACACAGCCGCCTCTATGCTCTGCGACCCACACAGCCGCCTCTATGCTCTGCGACCCACACAGCCGCCTCTATGCTCTGCGACCCACACAGCCGCCTCTATGCTCTGCGACCCACACAGCCGCCTCTATACACACAATTCATTTCACCGCACTCCCGATGCAATTGCATCGGGCCTTTTTACTAGTCTATATACATAATTGGCAGTTTTGCACTTCCGGCCACTGTGCCGCTATCGCGAGCGATGGCGCGCATGCGCCATCGCGAGCCGCCGACACTGGCCGGAAGCGCAAACATCCTGGCGCCACACACCCGCCGCCGCTCACCCGCCGACCCGCCACATCCTCCCGCTCCCCGCCGCTCACCGGCTCCCCCGCCACATCCTCCCGCTCCCCCGCAATTCCCGCCCAGCGCCTACCGCCGCCTCGCGCACACGCGGCGCCACCCGCAATTACCGCCCAGCTCCCACTACACAGCACACAGTGCGACCCCAGCCCGCCCACAGCCGCGCACTCCATTGATGACGTCACCGCTCGTCCCGCCCGCACCAATGTATGTATACAATCTCTGTCTAATGTCTCTGCACCCTCTGTCTAATGTCTCTGCACCCTCTGCCTAATGTCTCTGCACCCTCTGCCTAATGTCTCTGCACCCTCTGCCTAATGTCTCTGCACCCTCTGCCTAATGTCTCTGCACCCTCTGTCTAATGTCTTCGCACCCTCTGTCTAACGTCTCTGCACCCTCTGTCTAATGTCTCTGCACCCTCTGCCTAACGTCTCTGCACCCTCTGCCTAATGTCTCTGCACCCTCTGTCTAATGTCTCTGCATCCTCTGTCTAATGTCTCTGCACCCTCTGTCTAATGTCTCTGCTCCCTCTGTCTAATGTCTCTGCACCCTCTGTCTAATGTCTCTGCACCCTCTGTCTAATGTCTCTGCACCCTCTGTCTAATGTCTTTACACACTCTGTAATGTGTCTATACTGTGTGTCATCTCTGTATACTGTGTGTAATGTGTCTATACTGTCTGTAATGTCTCTATACTCTATCTAATGTCTCTATACTGTGTGTAATCGCTGTATACTGTCTGTAATGTGTCTATACTGTGTGTAATGTCTCTATACTCTGTGTAATGTGTCTATACTGTGTCTAATGTGTGTATACTCTCTGTAATGTGCCTATACTGTGTCTGATGTGTCTATACTGTGTGTAATGTCTGCATACTGTCTGTAATGTGTGTATACTGTGTGTATACTGTGTGTAATCTCGGCATACTGTCTGTCTATACAATGTCTCATATATGTATATACTGTGCGCTTCTCTCCTTACCCCTCCACCACTAAGCCGCTTCTCTCCTCACCTCTCCTCCACTGACCCGCTTCTCTCCTCACCCTTCCACCACAGACCCCCATCTCTCCTCACCCCTCCACCACTGAGCCGCATCTCTCCTCACCCCTCCACCACAGAGCCGCATCTCTCCTCACCCCTCCACCACAGAGCCACATCTCTCCTCACCCCTACACCACAGAGCCGCATCTCTCCTCACCCCTCCACCACAGAGCCGCATCTCTCCTCACCCCTCCACCACAGAGCCACATCTCTCCTCACCCCTCCACCACAGAGCCGCATCTCTCCTCACCCCTCCACCACAGAGCCGCATCTCTCCTCACCCCTCCACCACACAGCCGCATCTCTCCTCACCCCTCCACCACAGAGCCGCCTGTATACTCTGCTACCCACAGAGACGCCTCAATACTCTGCTACCCACAGAGCGGCCTTGATACTCTACTACCCACAGAGCCGCCTCGATACTCTGCTAGCCACAGACCCGCCTCGATACTCTGCTACCCACAGAGCTGCCTTGATGCTCTGCTACCCACAGAGCCGCCTCGATGCTCTGCTACCCACAGAGCCGCCTCGATGCTCTGCTACCCACAGAGCCGCCTCGATACTCTACTACCCACTGACCCGCCTCTATATTCTGATACCCACTGACCCGCCTGTATACACACAATTCATTTCACCGCGCTCCTGATGCAATTGCATTGGGCCTTTTTACTAGTTACACTATAAGAGGAGCTGTCCTGTGCTCTGGGGCTGATCGCTTAAGTGCTTAAGTGCTGAAGCCCTGTCTCGGCTTCAGCACCACAGCTGAGGACAGCTCCCTATTCAGGAAGCTCTCTTTAGTAAATTTTCACTGTGAAATGACAAGAGCCACCGGGTTTTAATGAAGGATTATAGCAGAGCCGACATTGTACGGCTTCTGCAAAGTGGCTGGGTTAACCCATGAGCTGGCAATGTTTTGGGCTACATGGCTCCAGACGAGTGTGGCCACTCTCAGGGGCCATGTAGCTCAGTATCATTAAACCATTAAAAACCGGCTTCAGACACACCGGTATTAAATGAATGTATGTAGCAGAGCCGACATAGTGCGGCTTATGCTAAATATATGATTTAACCCCTGTGCTGCCAATTTTATTGGCTACATGGCTCCAGGGGAGTGTGAGCACTCTCTGGGGCCATGTGGCTGTGGCACCCTGGTTAGGGCACCACAGGAACTCTTGGGACATGGATGGAAAGTACACAGCAAGCAGACCCCACTAACTAACAACACCTTTCACCCCAGACCTGTAGGGGGAGCTCCACTGGCTGCCTTAAGCCAGTTTCCCCTATAAATACGGGTCCTGGAGGGAGAAACACCAGAGTGTGCAGTCACTAGAGAACTGTAAATAGCTGAGTGAGTTGACCTGGTACTGGAGCCACGCTAGGCCCATACCAGCGACACCTGGAAAGTGGTAGACCCTTAGAATAGGGGGTCACAGGAACAGGAGAGGAGCAAGTATTAAATAGGGGCAGAGGAGTCATCCCGACTCACCCTAACAGAGTCCCGGTCACTGGGTCCGAGCTACAAGGACACAGTACAGACTTTGTAGAGAAACCAGCACCAAAATAGGGGGTTTAGCTCCCCGAACACCCGAAGCACCACCAAATGATAAGCCCGGAGTCAGGAGCTCAACAGGAATCCCTTAGAGTGCCCTCAGTGCAGCAAATTCGGGTGTGAAGAGTCACACAGAAAGTGCAGTAATGGTTTGGTCAGGTTTCATACCTGCCAGACTCCAGCAGCACAACGTTTACTAGGAAGCCTACAACCCTGCTTGCTGTGGAAAATCCAGAAGTATTTACCTCATCTCCGGTCTAATGTACCCGTCAACACCAGTAAAAGGTACCAAAAGACTGTATGTGTGCGTGTCCCTCCTTCCAGTCGCACTACACCGACCGCGTTACCCTATTCCCTACAACTCTATAACTGCCCCGGGGAACCCCCGCTCGCCCTGTAGGGAGCGGTTCCATCTAGCTGCCGCCCATCACCCCGGAGGTCTGGGCAGCGCCGGTGCCATCATCGGACACCTACAGGTGGCGTCACGAAACAAACTTTATTTCCTACCTAACCGTGCATTGACCACCGGGCCTTTACAGCCTCAGGCACCGAACCGTAATCGCAGCCAGTGCCTGAGACCTGAGAACCCGGTAACGGTGAGTCATGGCACAATAACATTAACCCCTTCAGCACCGGGTTCATACACGCTCCTGCAGCATGGTGCCAACATGTAGCACTGAGCTGCAGGAGCGGGTTAAAATGATAGATTTAGTATTAAAAATTTATTTTCAGGATTTTTAATATTAAAATTACACCTCCAGGAATAGAAGTCTTTTGAACGATATCGTTCAAAATTCTTCACACTGAACGATGTGGCACATCCTTCCGTGCTTAATTGGACGATGAACGATAGATTTGAGGTCAGGATCTCAAATCTAGGATGAACGATCCAACGATCTTTTCATCCTATATCATTCGTTTACATGCAAGGATGTGCTAACGATATCGTTTCAACGATCTCAAATCCATGACGTTGCAACACTATTGTTTAGGATATCCTTGCATGTAAACCGCCCTTAAGGCTAGGTTAACATTTATCCTACACTCTATGCTGAACACTTTAATCAGGTGATACCCTTTTCACTGCTGCACAAAAGTACACATGGTTTTGTACCCCTCTGAAAAGACGTACACAGCTGAACAGAGGCCAAACACAGTTCAGAGTAACTCTGCTGCTTCAATAGTGAATGGCTCTATCAGGGATATCACCTAACGTATGTAAGTACTCAGTACTGTATAGAGCACAGGATAAAGTTGAACGGAAACGTAAGAGTTATCCATATACAGTGGGTAAATTGAATTTTCAGACCCCTTTAAATTCAAAAAGGTGACACGGAAGTGAAAGCGTGCTCCTAAACACCGCATGCACCGCTGACAGAGGAGCAAAGGACGGGATAGCGAAACCGAAAGGGGAACTGAACCACCAGGGAACCACCAGAGAAATCACATAGCCCACTACAGGTAAAGTGAGTATTTCTTATAACGTACCTATTGTGCATTTGTCTAGATAGAAGTGCCTTACCATACATATACATATATTGGGAGATAGTGAGGTATTCAGCTCTATAAAGGGCAACATTGTCTAGATCGTGCATTGGACCAAATAATGAGTGCATTTACAAACATATAAACACATTGGATAATATAGTATTACGCATTTTCCAATTGATGAGTGCCTTAATACACATGCTAAGCTATATAGAATACTAAATTGTCATGTAAATGCCTAACCACACATAAAACATCACATCTGGAGGCAAAATCTCACAGTCCAGCAGATTAACAACCCCATAGGTCAAACCAAGAACCTGGGCAAAGTAGAGAATAAAATATAAGATAAAACCACTACTAACACAGCACAAAAAAGGAAGGAAACCACCCCATATAACACTATATATGACATACAGACAGCATACAGGTAACGACTTTGTGATAAGATAAAAGGTTGTTCACATCACAAATTATAACTGCCACTCTACTATACGCTAGCACATCAGAAGGAGCCGAAGAATCACGCACAAAGAATCCACCGCGCTTGAACCTCAAAGCACAACAAAAACAAGTAAGTAACATTCTAAGTCAACTACCCAGAAGTATTACTATTTATAAGAAGGACATATAGAATACAATAAAATAAATGATATCAATAGATCCCCATCACCAGAGGCACCTAAAGAGGACACACAACAACCACCATTCTCTATTGAAGTCTGGGATCTCTGTTGAAGTCCGAGATATCTACCCCACAACTAGGAGGTAAGAACAGAGAATCTTACTAATGGGAAATATTATTCCAACAGAAGATGAGATAAGTGATAAAGGATTATTTCTCACTAGCTGTGAGCCCGATGCAAATGCATCGGGATTCTAGAACGTGCATTAATTTGATTATAGTAGTTATAGCTACTTTTTGGGGGAGTCCAATACTTTTTTTGGGGGGTCCAATACTTTTTTGGGGGGGTCCAATACTTTTTTTGGGGGGTCCAATACTTTTTGGGGGGGTCCAATACTTTTTGGGGAGGTCCAATACTTTTTTTGGGGGGTCCAATACTTTTTTGGGGGGGTCCAATACTTTTTTTGGGGGGTCCAATACTTTTTGGGGGGGTCCAATACTTTTTTTGGGGGGTCCAATACTTTTTGGGGGGGGTCCAATACTTTTTTTGGGGTGTCCAATACTTTTTGGGGGGGGTCCAATACTTTTTTTGGGGGGTCCAATACTTTTTGGGGGGGGTCCAATACTTTTTTTGGGGGGTCCAATACTTTTTGGGGGGGGTCCAATACTTTTTGGGGGGGGTCCAATCCTTTTTGGGGGGTCCAATACTTTTTTTGGGGGGTCCAATACTTTTTGGGGGGGTCCAATACTTTTTTGGGGGGTCCAATACTTTTTTTGGGGGGTCCAATACTTTTTTGGGGGGTCCAATACTTTTTTTGGGGGGTCCAATACTTTTTTGGGGGGTCCAATACTTTTTTTGGGGGGTCCAATACTTTTTGGTGGGGGTCCAATACTTTTTGGGGGGGTCCAATACTTTTTTGGGGGGGTCCAATACTTTTTGGGGGGTCAAATACTTTTTTTGGGGGGTCCAATACTTTTTTGGGGGGTCCAATACTTTTTGGGGGGTCCAATACTTTTTTTGGGGGGTCCAATACTTTTTTGGGGGGGTCCAATACATTTTGGGGGGGGGCCAATACTTTTTGGGGAGGTGCAATACTTTTTTGGGGGGTCCAATACTTTTTTTGGGGGGTCCAATACTTTTTGGGGGGTCCAATACTTTTTTTGGGGGGTCCAATACTTTTTGGGGGAGGTCCAATACTTTTTTTGGGGGGTCCAATACTTTTTTTGGGGGGTCCAATACTTTTTGGGGGGGGTCCAATACTTTTTTGGGGGGGTCCAATACTTTTTGGGGGGGGTCCAATACTTTTTTTGGGGGGTCCAATACTTTTTGGGGGGGTCCAATACTTTTTTTAGGGGGTCCAATACTTTTTGGGGGGGTCCAATACTTTTTTTGGGGGGTCCAATACTTTTTGTGGGGGTCCAATACTCTTTTTGGGGGGTCCAATACTTTTTTGGGGGGGTCCAATACTTTTTTGGGGGGTCCAATACTTTTTGGGGGGGTCCAATACTTTTTTTAGGGGGTCCAATACTTTTTGGGGGGTCCAATACTTTTTTTGGGGGGTCCAATACTTTTTTGGGGGGGTCCAATACTCAGCCAGCGAGTCGCAATGCGGTTGCGGTAATCCTTATGGAAGCGGGCATTGCGAGTCGCTGGCCGAAAATAGAACCAGAGGCTCGGCCACAAAGCTAGCGATTTCCCGCTGAGGCTAGCGACTCGCTACCTGAGCGGGAAATCGCTAGCTTTGTGGCCGAGCCTCTGGTTCTATTTTCGGCCAGCGACTCACAATGTCCGCTTCGCGGCCATTGCTCGCACAAACCTAGCGACTCGCAATGGCCTCGCGGCCATTGCTCGCGCAGCTAACGACTCGCATTGGCCGCTACGCGGCCAATGCTTCGCCCTGGTGACGTCAGAGTGTGACATATCCACGGCGATTTCGGGGTCCGACACGAAAATGCCTACGGCAATTATATAGTAGATTATAGATTTGCCCAACAACCTGTACCCAGAGGGAAAACCAATTGAATACAAAATCTTCTTGACTCAAGCTCATCAATACAGCTAAACAGAAACATTGAAGAGACCAAACCACCTCCATAAGATCGAAGGAGAATCACAGGCACCCAATAACACCCATAACCGAGGAGTGACGGTGTTTAGTGACTGGGCAATATTGAAAAAACAGCACTTTACAAGTGGCCTGAATATATATAGCCTACAAGAGTTTATACTCTTTGATTGTTTTAAAAAAAAAATATTATTTATTATACTATTTCTAAATCTTTCCAATTGTGATTCCCGTAGAATGCACATTTTTAAACCTTGAATTGTAATATAAATTAGATTCTGATTTTAACCAAATATGTATACGTAGTCTATAACAAATATATTGTACATATAGTGGCATAATCCTGCGATATGTAATAAAGCAGAATATTTTGATTATTTTAAATAAACATCCCAAAGAAGGGTAAAACTTAAAACTCTTGGTAGACCTTGTATTCATCTCCATAAGTAAAGAGTTAGCGCATAGCCCTTAAATAATTTCACTACTACAATCTATTCAATTAGGGTGAACTACACGCGGTATCACCCGTAGGCTATTGCAGCAACTCTAAAATACTTGCTAGCTCTGGTGTACATCCCAAAATACGTAATATTACTAGAACCCCTTTAAATTTTTCACTCTTTGTTTCATTGCAGCCATTTGGTAAATTCAAAAAAGTTCATTTTTTCTCTCATTTATGTATGTTCTGCACCCAATCTTGACTAAAAAAACTGAAATGTAGAAAGTTTTGCAAATTAATTTAAAAAGAAAAACTGAAATATCACATGGTCATAAGTATTCAGACCCTTTGCTCAGACACTCACATTTAAGTCATATTTTGTCCATTTCCTTGTGATCCTCATTGGAGTCCAGCTGTGTTTAATTAAACTGATAGGACTTGATTGGGAATGCCACACACCTGTCTATATAAGACTTCATAGCTCACAGTGCACGTCAGACCAAATGAAAATCATGAGGTCAAAGGAACTGCCCAAGGAGCTCGGAGACAAAATTGTGACAAGGCAAAGATCTGGCCAAGATTACAAAAGAATTTCTGCAGTACTCAAGGTTCCTAAGAGCACTGTGGCCTCCATAATCCTTAAATGGAAGAAGTTTGGCACCACCAGAAGTCTTCCTAGACCTGGCCATCCTGCCAAACTGAGCAATTGTGAGAATAGAGTCTTGGTGAGAGACATAAAGAACCCCAAGATCACTGTGGCTGAGCTTCAGTGATGTAGTAGGGAGATGGGAGAAAGTTCCACAAAGTCAACTATCACTGCAGCCCTCAACCAGCCAGCCCTTTATTGCAGATTGGCCCAACAGAAGCCTCTCCTCAGTGCAAGACATATGAAAGCCCGCATAGAGCTTGCAAAAAAAACACATGAAGGACTCCCAGACTATGACAAAAAAGATTCTCTTGTCTGATAAGACAAAGATAGAACTTTTTGGTGATAATTGTAAATGTTATGTATGGAGAAAACCAGGCACTGCTCATCACCTGCTGAATACAATTTACACAGTGAAACATGGTGGTGTCAGCAACATACTATGGGGGTGTTTTTCAGCTGCAGGGACAGGACGACTGGTTGCAATTGAAGGAAACATGAATGCGGTAAAGTACAGAGATATCCTGGATGAAAACCTCTTCCAGAGTGCTCTGGACCTCAGATGTAGCTGAAGATTCACCTTCCCAACAAGACAATGACTGTAAGCACACAGCTAAAATAACAAAGGAGTGGCTTCAGAACAACTCTGTGACCATTCTTCACTGGCCCAACCAGAGTCCTGACCTATTCCCAATTGAACATCTCTGGAGAGTCCTGAAAATGGCTGTCCACCAATGTTCACGATCCAAGCTGACGGAACTGGAGAGGATCTGCAAGATAGAGTGGCAGAGGATCCCCAAATCCAGGTGTGAAAAACTTGTTGCATCACTCCCAAGAAGACTCATGGCTGTACTAGCTCAAAAGGGTGCTTATGACAATATGACAATACTTATGACCATCAGTTTGTCTTTTTTAATAAATTTGCACAATTATCTACATTTTTTTTTCAGTCAAGATAGGGTGCAGAGTGTACATTAATGAGAAAAAAAAAGAACTTTTTAGAATTTTCCAAATGTGGCAGCAATGAAACAAAGAGTGAAACATTTAAAGGGGTCTGAATACTTTCCGTACCCATTGTATTATGTACACCAAAATTCCACCAATTAACTTTAACTCAACAGATAACAAAAATATAGGGGTGTCTATGGTACTGTAAAGGGTAGGGCAAAGCAACATGGCTCCCCTCAATAGAAATCCAGCAAAATCTGCCCTTCCAAATTCAAATGCCCCACCTCCCTTCTGAGTGTCACAATATGCCTAAACCACATTTCGTATTCATGTGTTTGCATTATTGTAGTGTAGAGAAACTATTACATTTATGGAGTGCATTTATCTAGTATCACAAGCTTGGCCCAATATCATGGAAACTACAATGACCTGAGCGCTACAATTACATATTTGGGATTTTTACTTTGCAACATCTGCAGTGTGTTTGTTTCTGGAAATCATCCATTGATTCAAAATCATCACTATATCTGTAAATAAATTCTCAGAGGGGTATAGTTCCAAATAGTGTCATTTGAGTGCTGTTCTGGCACTTGGGGGCTCTGTAAATGGAGTCTGCAAGCTATTTTAGGAAAATCCGTTCTCTAAAAATAAAAAAGCACTCCTCCCTACCAAACCCTGCCTTGTGGCCAATGTACTATGTAGTAACATTAACCATTATTTGGCTTGTGTATACATGCTACTTTGGCAGCAGCTACATGTGACTGTATTTGTCTCTTTAGATTGGCTAATTATTTATTGTATGACTTCATTTACCATCAAGTTTATACATATTACCAACGTGTATATGCTTTTGTAGTTCCTGCTTAACACACTAGAGAACCTTTATATGCTAATCTTTAGGCAATTAGTTTATACAATGATTACTTGTATGTCTAAACATTTATTGAGTGCTGTGTGCTATTTGAAGTATTTGATTATAGGTCCTGCCTACTCAACTCTATACACCTTACTGCACTTTGCAATTCAGGGGATATGTGGCGCTCCTATTGTCTGATTGCCACAATGGTATAGCCTCCCTAACAGGTGGTGTTATGCCTGGAAGTAAATGGAGCTCCCTACATTAGATAACCACTCATCCACACAAGCCCTGACCATAAGGGGGAGCACGAACACCTAGTTTTTAGGAGCCTCTTCTGGCTGGGGGCTGTAAATAGAGCGGCCCATGCAGGAAAGAGGACACATGCAGTTGGGACCACGCGATGACAGGAGAACTGTAGTGGAAGAGCATTGACTCGGTGTCCATAAAACAGAATCATCCGGAGGGGACCGAAGCAGTGGACATCTTTGCTGCACCACTACCTACAAAGCCCTCTGCACTTGAGACTGACAGCGAAACACCACCAGAACAGGTAGGACCACAGTGTGTCCTGGTGTGTCTTGTAGCAGCCCAACCAGTAGCAATGACCCTGAGAGTAGCCCAATCCTGGACTGTAGTTCCCACAAAAAGAACAGTGGATAGACATGATGTTGAGAAAGGGAACTTTGCCCTGGGTTGCCCTAATAGACACTAAGCCATTGGAGCTGATGCCCTCTGCGGTTCCCCCTGGACAAGCAGCTGTGGTTGACCAGAACCTGAGTTGCCCATCATCTCCAGCGGCCCTGGGAGCTGAAGGAGAGAACGATTCTACCCCCTTAGGAGAGGAGGACTTTGGTAACCCGTGGGAGGAGTTTGGTGAGCCCAGCCATGCTGATCCAGTTTGCCACTTAGAAACTGTATGGTAGACCGCAAGGTGCGCGTTGCCTGGATGCCCCGCACAAAGCCGACTACCCGCCAAGAGGCCTGGGAAAGATCCAAAACCCGTACCTGGGATGTGGCCTCTAAAGACATGGACCGCAATCGCATAGCTGGCAGCTCCGTATCCCGGAGAACCGGGACTATGATCCAGTTTTGCCGATGCAAGGTCTTTGGCTTTATAAAAGATTAAGAATTTGATAGAGATATTTATGTGTCCCGAAAGGATGTACTCCCGAAAGAGGGTAATAAACAACAGCGCAACCTATATGCCAGTGACATTGTGGAATATATTGTACTTTGGGCTAATAAGGGATGGTTTGCCAGTGAAGTGAAAAGAGTGACGGCTGGTCGGCTACAGAACTTGGCCCGACATACATCAGACAATGATGATGTCAGCACTACCAGCACTCGGGCTTTGGGACAACGCAGCTCATCAGACGCGAGTGTCCAGTCCCGCCATAGCCTGCTAGTGCAGCAACACCCAGGTAGGTCAGAATTAGACTCATCTTACAACATTCATATGAACCAGTATAGCCACTGAGCTATGCAGGTGACTGTGAGCTCGGCACCGGCTATGCCAACTTTAGCAACTGCTATGACTAACTGCAATTTGTATTAGTATTTGTGGAGTGTCCTCAGACTCCAAAAGTATCACCTGTTGGCAGTGTCTGTAGCAATGCAAGTAGTTAGACTATGACTGAACTGTGAAAGATTGCAGAAGTTGCACCATTATGCTAGTATTAACGTTTACTTCTGTTGAGTGTGTATTGTTAAATAATGTAAATGGTTACTAAGGAAGTTTAGCTGGCCCAGCTTAAGCCAGTTAGGATAATGTATATATATAGTAAAAAATAAGAAGCCTGGCTAGGCCTTAGGATGTTTATGTTCATTTTAATGTTTACAGAATTACTGGTTAGGTTGTGGTAGTAAACTAATAATGGACAGTTGGGCCACAGGACTATGTGGTGGTGAGGATGTTATTTTGTAAATAGTTGCACCTCTTAAAGTGCATTCATTTGGTTTTCAGACCATGATGTTAAAGTGCACTTTGGAGCCTGTTGTACTTTAAAAAAGCTGTTGCACTTACTGAGACCTCCAAAAACCATCAGCGTAGCCGAAGAATAAGGTCAATATGGTCTCTGTAGCCATGCCCAAGGATGAAGTCTTAAGGTGGTTTGGGGCGGTAACCCACCAGCTGCACAATGCAATGTCATCGTTGTATGGCTGCGGTTTGTTTTATATGTTGCTGATTTGTGCACTTTTGGTATTTTTGAATTTTTATATTTTTCTACTTTGTGACGTTCAAGGAATGTGCCTCCCATAATGGGATGATGTTATTTGTTACTATGCAAAAGAACATTTTTGTATGTCCTTATCATTACCGCCTTGTAACTTTTGTCTTACAGTCCGCGGATGTGCTGTGTTTAACAAGGGGGGAATGTGGCGCCCCTGCAGTTTGGTCATTACAGTGGTACTGCACCTACCATATAGGTGTAGGCTCATGCTCTCCGGTAAGATGGGGAAGCTCTGATGATATACACCAACACACACCCATCACTATCCAAACTCCAGGCCAGAGATTCTGGGCGGAAGAGGCTTGCTGATAGAGCAGTCCCCATCTGCTGGTTGGAGGGCGGAGTTAAGTTGAGGGGGTGGGAAGTTAGTAAGTGAGTAAGGAAAAGAAGAACACATAAGCTAGACAATGAGTGGGATGCTGAACCCTACACAGTCCTACCATCTAACCTTGACAACAGTTAAGTGTGCCTCATCACCAAAGATTGAGGAAAAACTTCTGCTACTCTATCCAGAGACCACTTGAAAGTGTGCCCAGTCCAATTGCGAGAGAAAGATGGAAGACCAGAAGTTCCTCGGCAAATAGAAGAGACTGAAGCAAAAGTTCACATGATCCTAGGTGAATTTCCCCAGACCTGGGCACAAGTGAATAATGCAGTAGTGGTGCCAATTAGTGATGGGCGAATCCTAAATTACTCGGAATCGCTTGACTCTAGCGAGTCCGAGCACAGGACTCGCTACTCGTTGCGAGTCTAGCGAGTCCAATGTTAATGAATGGGGAAGCGAGTAATAGCGAGTAGTGTGAGATTTACAAATCGCAGATGTGTCTCGGAAGCTTCAGCCTGAAGCAATCCTAGTTTTGTCATTTATTTGCATTGCTCGTTTACTTTGTAAGTAATCGCTGACTCGCACAGATAAGATCCTGTCTTCTCTGTGTTCTGGCTGCCCCAGCTCCAGGGTCCCAGAGCCTTCCTGCTGACTGATGTAGCAGTGCTGAGATTGTTCTCAGTCTGCTCATTCCCTGTGTACAGACATGAATGTCTGTGCACAGAGATGATGTAGCAGAGCTGAGATTGTTCTCAGTCTGCTCATTCCCTGTGTACAGACATGAATGTCTGTGCACAGAGATGATGTAGCAGAGCTGAGATTGTTCTCAGTCTGCTTATTCCCTGTGCATAGACATCTATATTTATGCACAGGGGATGTAGCAGAGAGGACATCGCGTTTTGGACTGCGTCGGACGGAAGAGGATTTTTTTAATTAAAGATGGAGTCCCTAATGGCTTTTTTTTTTATTTCTAATAAAAAATTTTCCTTGTGTTGTGTTTTTTTTTAAACAATTTAATAGAAATTCATGGCGGTCATGTCTAATATTGGCGTGACCGCCATAAATTTCGGGCTTAGGGCCAGCTGATAATACAAAGCTGGCCCTAACCTCTTTATTACCCAGCGTGCCATCGCTACCAGGGCCGCTGGAAGAGCGGGGTTCAGCGCCAGAGGATGGCGCTTCAATGAACGCGCCATCTTCTGGGGCGGCTGCGGGCTGCAATTTGCAGCGGGGGGTGCCCAGAAAGCTTGGGCATCCCTGCACTGCGGATTCCAGCCCCCAGCTGCTTAGCTGTACCTGGCTAGACATAGAAATTGCACGGAGACCCACGCATTTTTTTTTAATTATTTCATGAAATTCTGAGATTCTGACTCTGAGACTCTGACTCTGAGACTCTGACTCTGAAATTCATGAAATAATTAAAAAAAAATGCGTGGGGCTCCGCGCAATTTCTATGTCTAGCCAGGTACAGCTAAGCAGCTGGGGGCTGGAATCCGCAGCGCAGGGATGCCCAAGCTTTCTGGGCACCCCCGCTGCAAATTGCAGCCCGCAGCCGCCCCAGAAGATGGCGCGTTCATTGAAGCGCCATCCTCTGGCGCTGAACCCCGCTCTTCCAGCGGCCCTGGTAGCGATGGCACGCTGGGTAATAAAGAGGTTAGGGCCAGCTTTGTATTATCAGCTGGCCCTAAGCCCGAAATTTATGGCGGTCACGCCAATATTAGACATGACCGCCATGAATTTCTATTAAATTGTTTTAAAAAAAACACAACACAAGGAAAATTTTTTATTAGAAATAAAAAAAAAAGCCATTAGGGACTCCATCTTTAATTTAAAAAATCCTCTTCCGTCCGACGCAGTCCAAAACGCGATGTCCTCTCTGCTACATCCCCTGTGCATAAATATAGATGTCTATGCACAGGGAATAAGCAGACTGAGAACAATCTCAGCTCTGCTACATCATCTCTGTGCACAGACATTCATGTCTGTACACAGGGAATGAGCAGACTGAGAACAATCTCAGCTCTGCTACATCATCTCTGTGCACAGACATTCATGTCTGTACACAGGGAATGAGCAGACTGAGAACAATCTCAGCACTGCTACATCATCTCTGTGCACAGACATTCATGTCTGTACACAGGGAATGAGCAGACTGAGAACAATCTCAGCACTGCTACATCATCTCTGTGAGCAGGCGGGCTCTAGGACCCTGGAGCTGCACAGAGAAGACAGCTGGACTCGGCTCGCAAAGAAACAGCAGTTACTTTGCGAGTTTCCCTGCTATCACTGGCACAGTAGCCAGTGATTACTCGCAGTCTAATGCAAACAATGGCAATCCTAGTTTTGTCAGCGTTTCTGACAAAACTAGGATTGATATTGATTTGCATTGGACTCGTGCGAGTAATCACTGGGAGACTCGCAGAGTACCGAGTCCTGCGAGTCCCTTACTACTCGCCGAGTAACGAGTCCTAGCGAGTAGATTCGCCCATCCCTAGTGCCAATTTTAACATTCCCGCAGTTGACAAAGCCAGAAACATCAGAAGTACTAAATCTTCCTGATGAAGAAGAAGAGAAGTTGACCCTAGCAACAGATGCTTCACCTCCTTCGGATCAAGTGAATTTGCCTCCTGTCAGCAGTGAACCTGTTGTATCTACGGAAGGCTCAAAGCGTCACAGAAAGCTGCCAGGTACCACCATAGTGCGTAGATCACAGCGTAGCACACTAGGAAAAATTCCTTATCACTATAGACAGTACACATAGAACAGAAAACAGAAAATTATATAATGCATCCCATCTGTGATCCATTTTGGGGCACAGTTCACACACAGCACCCTGCTGCTTGTGAGGTCAATAAGCACCGTAGCAGGTTAAAATAATATTAGTGTAGGGGCCGTTCCAAAGTGGGTCACCTTGCTGTGATTGGATGGCTTAAGTATGTTTTTTGAAAAGAAGGTATGACTCAAGTACACTGTGTTTTTATAGCACTAGCTTTTATTTATTTATTGCAGGGTATTTGGAGACAATACACACATAGTTTTTTGTTTTCTGGTTGTTGTTTCATTCTATAAAACTGAACATACATTAAAGTGTGCCTTATTGTAACGTTGGGTAAAATGTTGAAAAGGTTTGTGCCCACATGGACTACTGTGAGACCCAGTAACCACTACATTTAAGAAGCTGAGCACCGCTGCAATCCCACACCCAGACAGGGGATCTTCGCTCCATGCTGGAGCCTCTCCCTGCTGCTAGCTGGCACCACTCCACCGGCCTCCTCTGATCACATGTGGTGCACTTCCGGTCATGTGACTCAGACTCATAACTTAGCAACAATAATAGCGGCAGCACTCACCGGTCTTCGGAGGAAAAGTTCCTTGATTAATACAACACACAGCGTATTTACTAGCAGATGTACACTTCGGGGTGCAGGGGGGAGGATGGGGAAACGACGGACTGTTTCACGCCTATCACGGGCGCTTCACCAGGTTTATGGCACACACATGAAAAGCACTTCCTGCCTTATAACACCACCCAGCAGTGTTCAATTAACTCTTCCTTTGCCTCAGCAAGTATGCTGTATCACTAAATTGATATACAAAACCTATATAAAACTACAGTTCTTTTTTATTGCACATATTAACATATCTAAAACCAGCTTATTCTGCTCATAAAAATACTGACAAATCATTCTTATCGTTAAAACCTAGTAAACCTTGGCTCCCAGCCTTATGATCTATTTTGCTTCTTTTTGTACGAGTAGTTTATGTAAATTACCACCACAAGGCGGCATCACTACTCTTTCTAAGCCAACAAATGACATAGCTTTAGGGTCACTATTGTGAGCTAACTTCATATGCTCGATTAGCCTAGTAGAACCTATCCCTGTTTCCAGGGATCTCCTGTGTTCCCTGAACCTCATAAAAAGCTATCTAATTGTTTTTCACACATAATAACGCCCACCGGGACAAAAAATCACATACACCACAGTCCTGGTCTTGCAAGAAATAAACTGTTCCACAGTGTGGCTTAAGTGACCGATTTTTATCGGGTTCTGGACTATGTGCTGTTGGCAAAAATTGTAATCGCCACATTTAAGCTGCGATGTATGAACAGATAATTACATTCAATTTGTTATTTTTTAATTATAGATGTAACTTTAAACAGTTTTTATGTGAATATTTATGCAAAAATGTTATTATTTACAATAGGTTAAAATGTTCCGATTTTTCGTAGATGGCTTTATAGCTTTGTGGTGTAGACTGGGTCAGTGTCAGCAGAGTCATCTCATTATCATATGTTCGATTAGAGCAATCCGAGCCTGAATATGTTACTACTCACTTATCACTCGTTATCATTAAAACTACCAATAACAGTTAAAGGGTTATTCACAAAATCCTAAGTTATCTCCTCTCCATCTGCATATCCACATAAGCTTTTAATGGTTAATTCACTAAATAAGATCAAGGATGGCCTGGATGTTTGTCATATACTATCACAGGATATGGGTACTACTTTTTGGAGCTGGGACACCGATCCAGGGTACTATTCTGATCGCCGTATCAAGAGAAAGGAAGGAATTTTCCCTCTAATATAGAACAATTAGCCCATGACTCATAGGGGTTTTGACCAGTGGCAGGGGCAGAAATTGAAGCTCATGAGCCCTGATGTAAAAGCTCTAACGAGGTCTCCAATTATTGCAAATTCTTAATAGCATTAGTCTTTTTCTATAGCCCACAGGAACTTTTGGGGCCCCCTTGGCTCCAGGACCCGGGTGCAATTGCAATCCCTGTACTTGTTCTAGTTACCATGCTGCACTGTGGCATATTTAGGGGGGCAGGTGAGGCATATGCCACAAGTGCAGTTGGTAAGGCAGCTCGGTTGAGCTGCCTGATGCATAGTCCAAGATGTCTTCCAGGAGCCAACCTTTTGCCGCCTCTCCGGGGTGGAACTTGGTTGTTCTCTGAACTAGCTGTCTAGCTAATAACCGCCTTGGAGAGGGTATAAAAAGTCAGCTCCTGGCAATCAATTGTACTTACAACTTTTAGGAGCAAAAACAATGGAAGCCGTGACATCAGCAGCCAGATCACGTCAGCTGATCACTTTGCTACCGTCACTTCTGTGCTGTGCCGAAGAGGAGAAGAAGATGACTACAAGGGAAAAATGACAAAAAAGCAAGAAGACCAAGTGGAAGCGTGTGAAGAGACAGTGTGGGTAGGGAGTGAAGTGGTCGGTAGACAGTATGGGCATGAAGTGGGGAATGTGTGAGGAGGTAGTATGGGGAGGGGAGTGAATATGTGAGGAGACAGTATGGGCAGGAGGGAAGTGGGTGAAGAAACAGAATGTACCTTAGGGGAGAAATGTGTGAGGAGATAGTATAGGGACAGAGGGGAAAATGTGAGGGGTCAGTATAAGGGAATAAAGTTGTGTAGGGGCACAATATAGAGACTAGGTACTGCATAGTGAGGGGGGCGCATGGAGGACAGTGTGATGGCATAGTATGAATGGGACATATGAAGGGGGGGACTGTGAGGAGAAAGCACAGTATAGAGATTGGGCAGTATAAGAGGCATACAGTATGAGGAGTGGGTCCAGTATGGAAAGGAGAGGGTAGTATGGAGGCCACGTACCATAAGATGGATAGTGTCAGGGAAATATTTAGGGCAATGGGCACTATGAGGGGCAATTATTTTTTCAGGGACACAGTCCAGGGCAGACATTATTATACAGGAGAATTATAATGACAATGTTATTTTTAATGGCACCGTGTTAACATGTGCTGCAGAAGAACAGAGAAGAGTGAAGTCCGAAGAGACGAGCTGTGGATGGGAAAAGTCATCATCATGGCATCTGAACAAGATGGAGAAGAAAAGAAACATACCTGGATGTAAAGGTATATTTGTGATAATGCCTGAACCTAATCAGCACTGTGTTCCTGTTTGATCTACAGTCTGATTGTTAACAACAATTCCCAGTATCTTCTTACTAATGTTAAGGATGCACTGCATGGTGTAGGTTCATTTGATACAATTGAATATGGGGCTGACCTGACACTACAATTGATTGCTAAACTAATCTTGGTGCTCTATTTGTGTACTGATAGCACTTCTGGTGATGCATTCATTTACTGATAATACTTGTGATGCTGTATTTATCTCACTATTGTTGCTTC
This sequence comes from Allobates femoralis, assembly GCA_033576535.1. Classification (NCBI taxonomy): domain Eukaryota; kingdom Metazoa; phylum Chordata; class Amphibia; order Anura; family Aromobatidae; genus Allobates; species Allobates femoralis. Next base: position 3,214 of record JARQOC010002623.1, on the reverse strand, counting down.
CAGTGATGTATTCTTATACTAATGGTGATTCTGGTTATGTATTCATGTACTCATGGTTTTTGTGATGCAGTATTTCTGTGCTCTTGGTGGTTCTGGTGCTGTATTTGTAAATTGTTGATGGTTCTAGTGATATACTTCTGTACTGATGGTGCTTCTGGTGAAGTATTCATGTACTGATGATGGTTCCGATGATGTACTTCTGAACTGATAGTTGTTCTGTTCAAATGTTCTTTTACTGATGTTGGTTCTGATTATATCTTTCTGTACTGATTGGGGTTCTGGTGATGCCTTGTTAATGATTCTGGTGAAGTTCTCATCTACTTTTTGTGCTTCTGGTGATGTACTCTTGTCCTGTTGGTGGTTCTGGTGCTGTATTTCTGAAATGGTGGTTCTAGTGATATATTTCTGTACTGATGGTGCTTCTGGTGAAGTATTCATGTACTGATGGTGGTTCAGGGGATGTACTTCTAAACTGATAGTGATTCTATTCATGTGTTCCTTTATTGATGATGGTTTTGATTATATCTTTCTGTACTGATGGAGGTTCTGGTGATGCCTTTCTGTACTGTTAATGATTCTGGTGAAGTACTCATCTTCTTTGGTGCATCTGGTGATGTACTCATGTCCTGTTGGTAATTTTGGTGCTGTATTTTTGAACTTTTGATAGTTCTGGTGCTGTACATCTGTACTGTTTATGGTTTAGGCGATGTATTTCTGTAGTGTTATTGGTTCTGATTCTGTACACATGTAGCAATCCATGTAATACAGGGCTATGTTAATAAAATGTTGTGCAGCCTGACAAGTTAAAGGTTACTGCATCTGTACTTTTGTTAGGAGGATAAATATAAAATTGAGTACTGTAGCATGCCAGCCAATTCATAACAGTGTTGGATCATCATTGTTGGTTTTCGGTTGACCTTGATGGACTTGTGCTTTCATTCAGCCTCTCAACTATGAGATTATATTTAGATCAGGACAAAATGTTACTGGGGATGGAGGAATACGCTCCAACCAAAAAGTTAATTTATATATATATATATATATACACATATATATATATATATATATATATATATGAGTCATTATCTATTATTTTTCCAATTTCCACCTGATAATGTCCATATTATATTCAGATCTAGATGTTATTTATTCTGGCCTAATTATAATAAAAGTTAATCTCTTAATGGATGCTTAAAGTTTGCCTCATACGTCTAATTGCACGATGTAATATTTTCCCCTATTTTTCGTGGAGAATGGTCAAAATCAGAAAAAGAAAGCTTTTATTTTAGGGCAGAGAAATGTTGTGGTAATTAGTACAATTACAGTCATATGAAAAAGTTTGGGCACCCTTCTTAATCTTACTCTTATTTTTTTGTTTAAAATTGTTTTTTTGCAACAGCTATTTCAGTGTGATATATGTAATAACTGATGGACACAGTAATATTTCAGGTTTGTTGTACTAACCAAAAATGTGAAATATGCATTATTTCAAAATTTTCATGATTTGAATACTCTTAGCTACTTTTTACTGACTTACTGAAGCACTAAATTGGTTTGGTAACCTCATTGAGCTTTGTACTTCATAGCCCGGTGTATCCAATCATGAGAAAAGCTTTTTCAGGTGTCCACTTGCAAGTTGTTCTCCTAGTTGCATCTTCTCTGAGGAGTGGCATCATGGGCTCCTCAAAACAGCTCTCAAATGATCTGAAAAAAAAGATTGTTCAACATAGTTGTTCAGGGGAAGGATACAAAAAGTTGTCTCAGAGATTTAACCTGTCAGTTTCCACTGTGAGGAACATAGTAAGGAAATGGAAGACCACAGGGACAGTTCTTGTAAAGGCCAGAGGTGGCAGGCCGACAAAAATATCAGAAAGGCAGAGAAGACGAATGGTGAGAACAGTCAAGAACAATCCACAGACCACCTCCAAAGACCTGCAGCATCATCTTGCTGCAAATAGTGTCACTGTGCATAGGTCAACAATACAGTGCACACTGCACAAAGAGAAGCTGTATGGGAGAGTGATGCGAAAAGAGCCGTTTCTGCATGCACGCCACAAACAGAGTCGCCTGAGGTATGCAAAAGCACATATGGACAAGCCAGTTTCATGTTGGAAGAAAGTCCTGTGGACTGATAAAACAAAGATTGAGTTGTTTGGTCATACAACAAGGCGTTATGCATGGCGCCACAAAAACACAGCATTCCATGAAAAACACTTGCTACCCAGTGTCAAATTTGGGGGAGGGTCCATCATGCTTTGGGGCTGTGTGGCTAATGACGGAACCGGGAATCTTGTTAAAGTTGAGCGTCGCATGGATTCCACTCAGTATCAGCAGATTCTTGAGAATAATGTTCAAGAATCAATGTCAAAGTTGAAGTTACGCCGGGGATGCATCTTTCAGCAAGACAATGATACAAAACACCGCTCCAAATCTACTCAGGCATTCATGCAGAGGAACAATTACAATGTTCTGGAATGGCCATCCCAGTCCCCAGACCTGAATATCATTGAACATCTGTGGGATGTTTTGAAGCGGGCTGTCCATGCTCGGTGACCATCAAACTTAACTGAACTGGAATTGTTTTGTAAAGAGGAATAGTCAAAAATACCTTCATTTAGGATCCAGGAACTCATTAACAGCTACAGGAAGCGACTAGAGGCTGGTATTTTTGCAAAAGGTGGATCTACTAAATATTAATGTCACTTTTCTGTTGAGGTGTCCATACTTTTGCACCTGTCCACTTTTGAAATAATGCATTTTCGGTTAGTACAATAAACCTCATTTCAATCCTGAAATATTACTGTGTCCATCAGTTATTATATATATCACACTGAAATAGCTGTTGCAAAAAAACAATTTTAAACAAAAAAAAAAAAAGAGTAAGATTAAGAGGGGTGCCCAAACTTTTTTCATATGACTGTATATCTGGGTGTTAATGTCTCTTCATAATGGAAGGACATTTTTTGCAGCTATTGGAAGTGTAGAATAACGGTGTATTAATTTACATCAGAGAAGAAAAGAGAGAAAACACAACAGCGGGTAACAAAGTGTTCTCTTATACAAATATTGAAGAACAATAAACTTTGTCAGGTACATTGATGACTAATTGGGACAAACCCAGCTCAGTTACAATGTTGGGTAATTTTGCTATACCACTGTCCATTTCTGTTTAGGACTTCTTTGCAATAAATCGGTCACATTTGAGGAAGTTTTT
>JARQOC010002622.1:0-23286 GCA_033576535.1 Allobates femoralis | reverse complement strand
TGTAAAACAATTTTTATGTGAGGCCTCCTCTTGTAATAGAGGGCTACGTGTGGTCCCCTGCTGTAATACTGGTATCTGTATGCGGCCTCCTGCTGTATACTGGTGGCTGTGTGCAGTCTCCTGCTGCATACTGGGGTTGTGTGGCCTCTTGCTGTAAACAAGAGGCTGTGTGTAAACCTCCTGCTCTACACAGGGATTGTCTGCAGCCTCCTGCTGGATGCTGGGGGCTGTGTGTGGTATTCAGCTGTATACTGTAGGCTGTGTGGACTCTTGCTGTAAACAGGAGGCTGTGTGTGTGACCTCCTGCTGTACACAGGGATTGTGTGTGGCCTCCTGCTGCATACTGAGGGCTGTGTGCAGCCGCCTGCTGTATACTTGCAGCTGTGTGTGGGATCCTGCTGTATAATGGGGGCTGTGTGCAGGCTCCAGTTGTATACTGGAAACAGTGTGTGTGGCTTCCTGCTGTATACTGGGGGCTGTGTGTTTGGCCTTCTGCTGTATACAGGGGTTGTATTTGGCCGCCTTCTGTATACTGGGGGCAGTGTGTAGCCCTCCTACTGTATACTTGGGATTGTATGCGACCTCCTGCTATATCCAGGGGTTGTGAGTGACCTACTGCTGTATACAGGGGTTGTATGTGGCTTCCTGCTGTATACTGATGCCTGAGTGTGGCCTCCTGCTGTCCTCCTGCTGTATATTGGGGGCTGTGCGTGGCCTCCTACTGTATACTGGGGGCTGTGTGTGGGCTTCTGCTGAATACTGGGGACTATGTGCAGGCACCTGTTGTATACTGGGGACTGTCTGGCTTATTGCTGTATACAGGAGTTGTATATGGCTTCCTGCTGTATACTGGGGGCTGTGTGCAGCCTCTTGCTGTATGCTAGGGGCTGCATTGCCTCCTTCTGTATACCGGGGCTGTGTGCAGGGTTTTGTTGTATACTGAGGGGGTGTGTCACCTCCTGCTGTATACTGGGGCCTGTATGTGCCCTCCTGTTATATCCAGGGGCTGTGAGTGACCTCCTGCTGTATACAGGGGTTGTATGTGGCCTCTTGCTGCATACTGAGGGCTGTGTGTGGCCGATCGGTGCTGTATACTGGGGGCTGCGTGTGGGCTTCTGCTGTATACTGGGGGCTGTGTGCAGGCACCTGCTGTATACTGGGGACAGTGTGTGGCTTCCTGCTGTATACAGGAATTGTATGTGGCTTCCTGCTACAAACTGAAGCCTCTGTGCGGCCTTCTGCTGTATACTGGGGCTGTATGTGGCCTCCTGCTATGTACTGGGTGCTGTGTGTGTGGGCTCCTGCTGTTTACTGAGGGCTGTGTGCAGCCTCCTGCTGTATAATATAATAATAATATTTATTAATTTATATAGCGCTATTGATTCCATAGCACTTTACATACATGAGCAATGCTGTCTCTCTTGGGAGATCACAATCTAAACATCCTATCAGTATGTCTTTACAATGTGGGAGGAAACCGGAGTGCCCAGAGGAAACCCACGCAAACACGGAGAGAACATACAAACTCCTTGCAGATGTATGGTAGGGGTAGCAAGGCCTCCTGCTGTATAATAGGGGCTGTGACCTCCTGCTGTATACTGGGGGCTGTGTGCAGCCTCCTGCTGTATAATGGGGCTGTGTGCAGGCTTCTTTTGTATATTGGGGGAGGTTTGTGGCCTCCTGCTGTATACAGAAGTTGTATGTGGCTTTCTGCTGTATACTGGTACCTGTGTGCGGCCTCCTGCTCTATTTTGGGGGCTGTATTTGGCTTCCTACTGTAAACTGGGGGCTGTTTGTGGCCGCCTACTGTATACTGGGGCTGTGTGCAGCCGCCTGCTGTTTCTTGGAGATGTGTGTGGCCTCCTGCTGTATTCTAGGGGCTGCGTGGCCTGCTGAAAACTGAGGGATTTGTGCGCCCTCCTGCTGTATACTGGAGGCTGTGTGCAGGTTCCTACTGTATGCTGGGGGCTAAGGGTGGCCTCATGCTGTATGCTGGGGGCTATGTGGCCTCCTGCTGTATATTGAGGGCTGTGGATGGCCTCCTGCTGTACACTGGGGGTACTGTGCAGCCTCCTGCTGTATAAAGGGGGCTGTGTGTTCTCTTGCTGTATAAAAGGGTTGTATGTGGCCTCCTGCTGTATACTGAGGGCTTTGTGCAGCCTCCTACTGTATACTAGGGGCTGTGTGTGGGTTCCTGCTGTACAGTGGGGGCTGTGTGGGGGCTCCTGCTGTATATTGAGGGCTGTGTGCTGTCTACTGGGGCTGAGGGTGGTCTCATGCTGTATACTGGGGGCTGTGTGGCCTCCTGTTGTATACTGGGTGATGTGTGTGTCCTCCTGCAGCATACTTGGGGCTGTTTGTGACTTCCTGCTGTATACAGGAGGCTGTTTGTGACCTCTTGTTGTATACAAGAGTTGTATGTGGCTTCATGATGTATACTGATGTGTGTGTGTGTGGCCTCCTGCTGTATATTTTTGGCTGCGAGCCTCCTGCGGTTTACTGGGAGTTGTGTGTGGCCTCATGCTGTACACAGGGGCTGTGTGGCCTTCTGCTGTATACTGGGTGATGTGTGCAGCCTCCTGCTGTATACTCGGGGCTGTGTGTGACTTCCTGCTGTATACAGGGGCTCTTTGTGACCTCCTGTTGTATACAAGGGTTGCATGTGGCCCCTGCTCTATAATGACAGATGTGTTTGGCCTCATGCAGTATACTGGGTCCTGTGCGTGGCCTCCTGCTATGTACTCGGTGCTATGTGTGGGCTTCTTCTGCATACTGGGGGCTATGTGTGGCCTCCAGCTGTATACTGGAGGCTGTTTGCGGCCTCCTGCTGTATACTGGGGGCTGTGTGCGGCCTCCGGCTGTATACTGTGGGCTGTGCAGCCTCGTGCTGTATACTGGGGCTGTGCGGCCTCGTGCTGTATACTGGGGGTGATGTGTGGCCTTCTGTTGTATACTTGGGGTTGTGTGCAGCCTCCTGCTGTATGCTGGGGACTATATGACCTCATGCTGTATACTGAGGGCTGTGTGCGGCCTCCTGCTGTATACAGGGAGTTGTAACCCCTGCTGTATACAGGGATTGTATGTGGCCTCATGCTGTATACTGAGGGCTGTGTGGGGCCACTTGTTGTATACTAGGGGCTGTGTGTGGGTTCCTGCTGTATAATAATGGCTGTGTGCAGGCTCCTTCTTTATCCCTCCGTCACATACAATATCGGTTCTAACGAGTTCACATACAATGTGACTGTCAGGCACAGGCTAGAAAAATACCTGTAATATCTAATGTTTGCAATTTCAGTGCTCTAAAAGTGATCAGTGACCTTCATAGGGATGTAATAAAAGAGACTGCAAATAATCAGGTGCAAAAAAAAAACATTTACTTAACATAAAACTAATAACTGTGAAATACAAACATTTCAAAACTCCCGACAAATAGTCCCCAGTTCGACTGTGTCAAAAAACTCTACAAAGAAAATTTATGGAAACAAACTTAATTTTAAGGTACCTTAAGTACTATTAAACACATATTCAATCAGAATTAGATCCTGAAGTTTCCCCAGAAAAATTACACTTGCAGAGCAAAGAGCAAGAATTACACATCATTTTTGCATGTGTCAGGCAGATTGCATTATGACATTTGTGACATTCATAATTAGAAAGCCTTCTGTGTCCGCTTTCCATGGTGCAGGTGGTGCATCTCCTTCTTTTGGGAGGTGGTGCAGGTGGTGAATTTTCACTATCATCTTCTGGGCAGAATCTTTTGAGCTGAACTTGAAGGCAAGAGGGGATCCCAATAGTTTTCATACTTCTCCTGCATAGCTCTCCAAGCACTAGTTCATGGGCCAATTTTTTCAGATACAATCGTCTACGGAGTGGTTCAAGCTTGTTTTCAAGGTAAATGACTTGTGAATTTATACCACCCAAATTCAACATAGCAAAAAATATGACCATTGGCCAGAGTTTGGTGTTTCTGCTGACGTTGAAAGTTGAGCACATCTGATCAGCTGTATCAACACCCCCTTTGGTTGCATTATAAAATGTAATTATCTCCGGGTTTTTTTGTGTCTCAGTCCCAGGATCGATGGCATCATCATCATGAAGTGTTGATAGAAGAAGTACAATTTGTTTTGCTTGTGGTACATAGGAAACCAAAACCTTTCCATTATGAAATGCAAACATACTGCTGTACTGTTGTCTCCCTTTCACACTTACAAACTGTGTAGGCAATTCTTTTTTTTTTTTTTACAGTTCCGACATATGAAAGCTTCTGCATTTTCAGATAATCAATCAGATCACAATTTGAAAACAATTGTCAGCTGTTATATTGCGACCCGATCCAAATAAGGGCTCAGCCAGTCTTTACAACATCGCTGGGTTTGTTGCTGACACAGTAAGGACCTTCTGGTTGTTTTTCTTCATAAACTTCCAGGTTGTAAGTGTAGGTCTTACTGGCATCAACAAGGGCATACATTTTTATTCCATATTTGTTAGGCTTTGCTGGAATATATTGACGAAAGGCACATCCACCACGAAAACCAGGGAGCATTTCGTCAATAGTGAGATTCTCCCCAGGGCAATAGCTTTTTTTTACAGTTTTCAATGCAATATATGTAGATCTCCAAGGCTGTGGAGTCTAAAGGGTGGGAGCGCCCTACATCTTTCCGGATGTTACCTGAAATCCTCCCTTTACAGTTTTCAACAAATTTTTGGAATATATCACGAATTGGAGCAAGTCGGTCATGTGTTTTACGTTCGGTTCGGGTAGTTCTGTTGTCAAACCGAAGGCAACAAATTAGAAGCTTGAATCTGTTTATGGACATAACAAGGCCAAGTCTTTCAACTCCATCCCCATCTTTACTCCAAAGTTCCTCCAAACTTTGTCTATTTGCCCTATAAGCTCCTGCAAGGTATAATAATCCAAAAAAAGCACGCAGTTCTATTTCATCTGTAGCCTTGATGGTTCTGTTGCAGATGAACTTGTCCTTTATAATGTCTATATATTGGTTGGTATATGTGACAATAGAGTCCAGAATGTCATCTGTGAATAAACAATTCCAGCATTCAACTGCAGTTTTTGCATTACTTGCAGTTCCTATAACTGCAGGTAGGTGAGTAATAATGTTTTGAGGTTCCCTACGTTTTTTCTGGAGTGGCTTCTTGTTCCATTGTCTTTTTTATCTTTTCCCATATAATAAGATTCTACATCTTCATCCTCATCACTGTCACCATCTTGCTCTGTTTCAGAATCCACTTCACATTCTTCCACCTCATCATGAGAATCAATCTCACTTTCCTCTCCTAAATCCTCATTCAGTGTGGGGTCTGCATCATCTAACAGCATGTTTGTTACTTCCTCAACATCAAGGTTTTTTGATAAATTGTACATTTTCCTCTCCATTTCAGCAGATAATCTGAAGCTAGAGAAGGAATATGTTAGGGAACTACTGTATATGCCTGAGCAGCACATTCTTTTTTTAATCTGCCTTATTTCTATGACATATCCTCACACTTTGTGCTATACATTCATAAAACAAGCTAAATAAACAATTGTGATGAATAAAAACATAAAATAGCAACCTTATTGAGTGTGGCGTGTTCACATACAATGAGCCTGAGAGATTAGCGTAGTTATATCTGTCCTCCTGAAGCTCTGCAATCCAACTGTGGTATGAGGTTTCACAGAGCTGCTAGAGACAGGAGACTACCTGGAGGGAGGGGATTTCCTCACAATCTGGTGAGGAAGGAGAAATGAAAGTAAAAGAGATGTGCCTGTCAGGCCTATTGTATGTGACGGATGGTTATACTGAGGGTGGTGTGTGGCCTCCTGGTGCATACAGGGGTTGCATGTGGCTTCCTGCTGTATAGTGATCCCTGTGTGTGGCTCCTGCTGTATACTGGGGGCTGTGTGTTGGCTCCTGCTGTTTACTGTGAGCTGTGTGCAGCTTCCTGCTGTATACTAGGGGCTGCGTGGCCTCCCTTTTTTATACTGAGTTCTGTGTGCGGGCTCCTACTGAATACTGGGGACTGAGGGAGGCCTCCTGCTGTATACTGGGGGCTGAGTGCGACCTCCTGCTATACACAGGGTTTGTATGTGGCCTCCCTCTGTATACTGAGGGCTGTGTACGGCCTCCTGCTGTACACTGGGGGCTGTATGTAGACTCTGGCTGTATATAGGGGCCTATGTGCTGTAGGTTGTTAGAAGAATAGCAAAGAGGTTTCTTAGTCAATTTGGGGTTTGTGTGGCTGCTGCTTCACTGAAAGTCATGTCTTCGTATGCACCATTATCCAGAAGTTCTTGTCTTTAGCAACCTTCCCTTAATGTTTCACAGACATTCATAAGCTGTGTTATACTATGAATATCCTTTTTTGCCTATAGTAACCAATCAGTAGCTGAGCTATGATTGGTTGCTATAGGCCACATGATAAATATCCAGGCTGTCAAAGCACTGTGAGGTAGCGTCCCCTGGGGAACCCGTTTGGTAACGGAAAATGACATGACACCCGACAACCATGTTTTCTATGTATAACATAATGCAGCAGTTTATTGAGCTGCATAAACCACTGGTAACATACACTTTACATTTCACTTATAATATTCACATCATTACATTTACAGGACATTCACAAGTCACATTACAGATTATATACACTATACACTATAGGATCAACAGGACCACATTACAACTTAGCAGTCGGTCCCAATGGCGGTTACGGCCGCCTGGCCTTCTGACAGGGCTCATTCCCCATCCTATTACAGGGAAAATCTACCTCCTACAGGGATCCTCAACCTTATACAGGGATCCTCCACCTATTATAGGGAGAATCAAACTCATTCCTCATCATGCATGGTAATTTTACTTATGCCATCATTACTCACCCACTTTCCATCATACAGGGTAATTTTCCACATGCCCTTATGATTCACACAACTATAGCGGTAATGCTCGACTGGCACTACACATATACGCCTCCCGTAGGGTTTTACATACACAAACACATACACTGTGTGCAGAATTAATAGGCAAATGAGTATTTTGATCACATGATACTTTTTATACATGTTGTCCTACTCCAAGCTGTATAGGCTTGAGAGCCAACTACCAATTAAGTAAATCAGGTGATGTGCATCTCTGTAATGAGGAGGGGTGTGGTGTAATGACGTAAATTTATTTAGAAGCTGCAAACTCATGTAAAAAAAAAAAAAAAAAAGATAAAAACTAAGGTGCACAGACAGTGGGGAAGGAAGACGTGGCGCTATAATCTAAGTCCTTCCTACCCGCTATTTGTGGAGGTTGTCACCCTAAAATGCAATGTGGCACGCCCACACACACCGATGGCTGTCCCTAAACTGCCCTCATTGACCCTGCAAGATAAAAGCAGTGCTCACCCTCACCAGCGTGACTAGAGGGCAGTTTCAATATACAGATATGGGCAGAGCTTAGTCTGTGAACCCAAGTAATTAAAACCTAGGGTTAGTGGTCCCTAGTGAATGCACCCTACCTACCAATTGGGATCGACGCCCTAAAACCATGATGAGGTGCCCCTATTCATGGTAGGCTGTCACGTAAACTGTTCCTTTCCTACATGGCACAACTTGATAGTCTTTTAACAATAGATATTTAAAGACATCATAATAGTCGTGCACATATACAGTAGTATCGGTGATATTTGGTACTTATCTCAGACCGGGACCCTCAGAGCCACACCCCTTGCCTCTCGTTTCTATAGTTCATCAGGAGGCTGATGCAAAGTGCTCCACCATGATGTCCTCTGATAGCATTGATGATCTGGTAGGAAACCTGATGGTGATCACAATCTCCTTTACGGTGTTCATTTTAGGACATGATCATTTATCAAAGTCAAAGTCAAAAAAAGCTGTTCCTGATGGTTGATTATGACTTTGACTTGGACAAATGACCTTACTAAATGACTTTGACTTTGATAAATGACTCTGACTTTGATAAATGACTTTGATTATGACTTTCATAAATGACTTTGACTTTCAAAAATGATTTTGTCTTTGATAAATGACTCTGACTTTGGTAAATGACTTTGATTATGACTTTGATAAATGACTTTGACTTTGATAAATGACTTTGACTTTGATAAATTACTTTGACTCTGACTTTGATAAATGACTTTGACTATGACTTTGATAAATTATTCTGACTTTGATAAATGACTTTGATTTTCATAAATGACTCTGACTTTGATAAATGACTGACTTTGATAAATGACTTTGACTTTGATAAATGACTTTTGACTTTGATAAATGACTTTGACTATGACTTTGATAAATGACTTTGATAAATGACTTTGACTTTGATAAATGACTTTGACTTTGATAAATGACTTTGACTTTGATAAATGACTCTGACTTTGATAAATGACTCTGACTTTGATAAATGACTTTGACTTTGATAAATGACTTTGACTTTCAAAAAATTTGATAAATTACTTTGACAAATGATACTTCACTTCTCAAACATCAAATTATGATTTATCACTATACCATGTGTCTATTCACTAACATAATGTATTAAAAAAAAATTCTACAGTGGGTCCATTATGGATTAGAACCATCAACGTTCGCTTCCAAAGGCCAAAAGCTTATCCACTAGACCATGAAGCCAGCTACTATAACAAACTGATCTTGTTAGACTAAGATAAATAACTTGCACACAGCCTGTGTGCAGACATTTTTTGACTATGATGTCTGAGAGCTTCTCAGTTATCGTGGTCACACTCAAAGTCAGACCTCACTTTCAATTCTCATGGAGGTTAGCAGCATAATCAAACTACAAATCCCCAAGCAGTGCCAATGTTTCCTAGTTTGTTTTTCTTAAGTTATTATAGTTAATAATATTAATATTATCATCTGAAACAAAAATAATGTAAAAAAACTGTTTCCTTTGAAACACTAATTACTGTATTTACAGTGTCTGTACATTTCTATAATTGTTTACAAAATAATTTAACATAATATAATAATAATATGTTTACCACTGACTGTACATTTGTATAACTTTTTAGGAAACTGTTTAAGAAAATATAATAATAAAAATGATGTTGATTATTATTATTATTATTAAATAATTAATAATCCACTACATCGATTTGAACACCAAAGATGCAGACCTGCAAACATTTTAATTTATCACTATATTTTATGTTTATTGACTACCATAATTTATTAAAAACAAATAATCTATTGACTACCATAATTTATTAAAAACAAATAATCTATAGGAGGTCCAGCAGGGATTTGAACCACCAACGCTGGATTCCGAAGGCAAAATGCTTTTCCACCAGACCACCAAACCAACTGTTACAGAGCTGAGATTTTGTTCGCCTAAGAAAATGAGCATGTAGGTAGTCTGTTTGCAACCTTAGTCTGACCCTGATGTTTGAGAAGCCTCATAGTCATTTGTCGTGGTCAAAGTCAGACTCACTGAGGAACGTCACATGACCTCAATATGTCACAGAGGCTTGCCAGTGTAAAGAAGGTTCACATCCCCAAGCAGTAGCAGGAGTTTCTAATTTTTTTTTTTTTTTTTAAAGGTACTATTGTTTTTATTATTAGTATTAGTATTATTATACTTTCCAACAAAAATAATGTACAAGAACAAAGTGTTGACTTTGTGTTTCATTCTCATACCTGAGTATGATAAATCACTTTCACAGATGACACTTCACTTCTCACACATAAAAATGAAAATAATATTTCCGTATACAAAAGCTTTAACCCCTTTTTTCAGTGAGGCCGGACACAATGGACCTTGCTTTATTTAAAACCCACATTTCAACAATTTTTATACATTGTTTTGTTTTCAAATAACAACAATTACTTAATGATAAGCAAATTACATGTCCTGAACTGCACATTTTAACCCCAAACTCTCCAACACAAAGCCCATGCCCCATCCACCACTAAACTATAGACACTTACTAGAGGCAGAGACATCTTTTCATTGCTTATATGCCTTTCGATGCAGACATGATTAAGCTCATTTAAACTGTTCTGTGACCTTATTGTATGATTTTCACACGTCACAATGATATCTGAGTAAGGCGGCCGTCACACGCTGAGATATCGCTAAAGATATCGTAGACGATGTTAAATTTGCATATCGTCCGAACGACGCGCAAAATCGCTCATCACGACGCTACACCCACAGACATCGCTCAGACGATTCCCCGATCCACCCATCCAGCGATCGTCTGAGAGATGCAGTTATCAGCAGTGGACATCGTTCAGCTAAAGTCACACAGAAATCTCCTAAACGATGTGGGAGCAAATGTGGGCGTAATTGGAGCCGATAGGCGTGCTACATGGGCTCCAAGCTGCGCCCCTCACTACACCATTGGTGCTCAGTACTGCGTCCTCATTGGGTCAGATGTCCTTTGAAACATGGCGGCCTCATCCCCACAATGTCCTGTGATATTGATCGTAATGTATATGTGTGCTGTAGCACATAACTAAATTGCAATGGGCAAAACGTACAGCCGCGTTATGTGTGCCGCGCCCGCCAACATTGTGTGGGTATATGACAAGGTGGACACTATATAGCAGGGTCGGGGACCACGCAGAATCGATTATCAAGTTGACGCAATTGGGTGCACAGTTCGGAGATATTGTGCAGCCGACGCCTATGTGTGGTGCTGAAGACAGCGCTTTCAAAATGGCGCCCTGTGAGGGCAGCCAATGGCAACACATCATCTTCCACCAATGCGAGCTAGTGGTGAAGCAGCCAATCCGAAACCATTTCGTTGCACGAATCACCACTGAGGAGGTCAGGCAATAGGAAACTCCTGACACGCGTACGTGATGGATTTTGCCATTGCTTAAATCACACGTTTCGTGTGATGTCGGGAATTTACACGTGTCGATTGTGCGTATTTAATTGGCCGATATCGTCAGATCTGAGAACCGAACCTCAGATCACGATTTAGAGATTTGATCAGATATCGCTCGTCGTATCTGGCCGTCACACGCACAGACATCGCTTACGCGATGTTTAATCTGCCGCTTTCAAGCGATATCTTGCACGATATCTCAGCGTGTGACGGCCGCCTAAAATACACATCAAGATCAGCAGATTTTTTGCACCTAGTCTGCACGTTTGGTCTCTTCAGCAAACAAAACCAGTGAGGTTACTCATCTACCTGAGTGGCCTAATGGTTAAGGCTCCTGCCTCTGGTGCAAGTGAGAACTCCTGCACCTTGGGTTCAAATCCTCAGAGTACATTAGTTTTTATTTTATATATATTTTTTGTCTTCCAAATTAGGTTGTTTAATACACAATTGACAGTAATGTTTAATTTGTAGTTTCTTACATTATAATAATCATCATAACATAGTAATGATTGCTTTCTGCCATGTTGTCCATTTACAGGCTAAATGAATGGAAGGCAGTCATTTACTACTTATTTCCAAGTGTCTGTACATTTTAACAATTTATTATCAAAGGTTCTAAACCAATTAGTTATTATTTATTTCCTAGAAAATGTCGTTTGCCATCTACCCAAAACTAGCTGCATTTTAATAAGCAGTACAGTTGTGACTTCACTAGTCCACTGAGTGTCAGGCTTGAGTCTCCTGTAGCAGCAGGAAGACACATTAAGGGCGTGTGTTATTCTTGGATTCTGCAGGGGATGTATGTGAATGTGGTCACTGCCTCACAGATCTGCGGAGGAGCAGCCGATGTGACTGGAAGTTATGCTCTGATTCCACCTTTGAAAGTGTTTTTGCAGTTTCATTACATCTATAATCACTATTTGTTACAGATTTTTCAACATTTCTATAGTCAGTTTAACTAAATTCACTATTTAGCTTTCTCACAGTTGTTAACATGTGCCAATGATAGCCATCATCTAAGAAATACTGATGAAAACACATTCATTTTACTTCTTTCCAAGAGCAGTCACATTGCTTTCTTACAGTCTCTGCTTTAAAGGGATCCTGTCACCCCCAAATAACCTCCTAAGCTATTAAAAGCTGTCCCTAGAGCATAGTAACACTTACCCTACACTCCTTTTAGCTCCTAAATGCACCAAGTGAAACTGAATCTAATTGTTATAAAAGTACCTCGTTACTGATGTTAATGAGTGACTATGGTATTCATAGTCACTCAGCCAGGCTGCCCCTCTTCATACTATCACGCCTCAATAGGCGTGATCTTCATGATACATTCAAATGCGCGCCTGCCTGCGCGCCTCCCCGCTCTCCTCTCGGCCTGGTGCTGCTGTGTGGGGGCTGTATGACGCGATTCGCGTCATTTCCGGAGGCGGGTGACGTATTTACACCCGCGCCGCTGTTAGAGCTTCAAGCCCCGCACTGCGCATGCGCCGGAAATGACGCGATTCGCGTCACCCAGCCCCAGTACATATTTATATATATATCAACTGGCTCAACGGACTTGTGTTTCGGTGCTAAGGAACCAGTAATCACTAATTTAGAAAAAAACCTTACACACGAAAAGTTATGAATATCACGAAAAAAGAATCTGCTTTTGTTCCAATGACATTTATTGAGATCTCAAATGAAAATTAATTGTATCATATAATCTTCTTGACGTTTCGGCATTCATTCATGCCTTATTCATAAACACTGTAAAATTATAACATAACATAATAATCAGAATTACAGGATATACAATAATAATACAATATTTCATAATCCATAATAATTCATCTCAATATTATGTCCATTTGGTCAAATAACAACATATCATCTCATGTAACATAAAATATCGAATATTTTCAGTATATATAATACGGAAGTCAATATGTCGTGGACCTACAAAATAAAAATTGATAATAATGTTCATTATAACAAATGTAATAATATAAATGTATTCAAATTAATCAGTACCTTTGCACGTAATTCATTCATGTACGGATATGATACAGAATTTCAGTTGGCAAATCGATACTTATCGTTGAAATCTGTCAGGTATAGAATAACCCAATTAATAACCACAGAACACATGAGATCATAATAAAACAAAAATTGAAATAGGGAATATACCATCCATATTTTCTCTAATCAACCATATTATTCCACTATTCTCCTGGACACTCCCAGGTCACTAAATGTAATAGCTGAACTACCATATAGGTTACACAAATCCATAATTAACCTATTAATATGTCAGTCATGGGGAGTGGGGTACAGTTTGTTTACAAGAGACACTATCACCTTAAACCCATATCTAATATGCATCACATAGGAATCGCAATGAATCAATAAATCCATATTCAATCTATACAAGATAACCTGATGTGCACAAATACCTCAATAATCTATTGATGATAATTCTTATCACTCAGTTGGAAATCCCAAAATCTCAAAGGAATCTCTTTACAGTGATGAATGTCACGTCTAATACAGCAACTACATCAAAAAAAGGGGAAAGAATCACAAATGCACTGACAGTAATACTGTCTCTTTAAATGTCTATCTTAGTTAATCCATACATCAGTATGAGGGATAGTATTCCCACTATAGTGACATCCATCTCACCTATACTAGTAATCTAATCATTAATTATTATATATATAATTACACCAGTATTATTGTTAGTCTAAATGAAAAGCAATGAATTAGCCTGTGTGCAAACATCCACCCACCTTAAATCAGATCCACCTTAAAGAGATTCCTTTGAGATTTTGGGATTTCCAACTGAGTGATAAGAATTATCATCAATTGATTATTGAGGTATTTGTGCACATCAGGTTATCTTGTATAGATTGAATATGGATTTATTGATTCATTGCGATTCCTATGTGATGCATATTAGATATGGGTTTAAGGTGATAGTGTCTCTTGTAAACAAACTGTACCCCACTCCCCATGACTGACATATTAATAGGTTAATTATGGATTTGTGTAACCTATATGGTAGTTCAGCTATTACATTTAGTGACCTGGGAGTGTCCAGGAGAATAGTGGAATAATATGGTTGATTAGAGAAAATATGGATGGTATATTCCCTATTTCAATTTTTGTTTTATTATGATCTCATGTGTTCTGTGGTTATTAATTGGGTTATTCTATACCTGACAGATTTCAACGATAAGTATCGATTTGCCAACTGAAATTCTGTATCATATCCGTATATGAATGAATTACGTGTAAAGGTACTGATTAATTTGAATACATTTATATTATTACATTTGTTATAATGAACATTATTATCAATTTTTATTTTGTAGGTCCACGACATATTGACTTCCGTATTATATATACTGAAAATATTCGATATTTTATGTTACATGAGATGATATGTTGTTATTTGACCAAATGGACATAATATTGAGATGAATTATTATGGATTATGAAATATTGTATTATTATTGTATATCCTGTAATTCTGATTATTATGTTATATTATAATTTTACAGTGTTTATGAATAAGGCATGAATGAATGCCGAAACGTCAAGAAGATTATATGATACAATTCATTTTCATTTGAGATCTCAATAAATGTCATTGGAACAAAAGCAGATTCTTTTTTCGTGATATTCATAACTTTTCGTGTGCAAGGTTTTTTTCTAAATTAGTGATTACTGGTTCCTTAGCACCGAAACACAAGTCCGTTGAGCCAGTTAATATATATATATAAATAGTTAGTTTTGTTTTTTGACTGTGCTCCGGTCATACGACAGAATGTCGATATCAACATATTCATATGATGAAGAAGAAACTTCGGCTATAATGGGAAGAGTTACGGCCTCTAATCCTTTTTTAGTAACCTCACCTGAAGATAGCCAACAGAAAGAACATGAGAAGCTTTTGCGCAGGCAAACAGCATTGGAGTTACACTTGGTAACATTAGTTGAATACCATAAGGTGAAACGAATCCCTAGAGGTTTAAGGGTAAACCTGAGACCTACCCTTTTTTCAGAGAATACAGATTATTGTGACAGATATGAAAGCATACTAAATAAGTGTTCAATTGATTTAATGACTCTGACAATAGATTATCTTCATACTGAATTGGAATCCCTTAAGGACACCATCGTCAAATCAGAAACGGATCTAAAGGAGTCAATGTCATTATTGGACTTTAATAGTCTAAAATCTAAGACCAACAAAACGATATCGGATTTCAGGAAGACTGTCCAAGACAGGAAAAGACGGAAGTTCCAACGCGACCAGGAAGATTATTCACAAGGCCGAGTGTATAAATGGCGTAACCCAGAAGCTCCGGGGTGGTACTATCCAAGATATGATCCGTATGGATCGGGTAGTAGCCTAGATAGTGAACCAGGCCAACATTATTACAAACAACAGCGTTTTTTAGGTTCTCGACGAGGATATCGAGGAAGACGAGGCGGGGGAAGAGGCCAATGGGGAGGGAGACATCCGATGCAATTGAGATCCCAAGCCACGGGATCAGTTTGGTGGTAAATATTTCTTCTTATGTATTGTCTCCGTCAGAAAATTCTGTATTACAGAAGGGTCTTACTTTCTGTCCCACTCCGGTTTAATCCACACGGTTTGGATCAGGAACTAAGACGCTTCTTTCGGATGTTACGTTTAAAAGTACATTTCAAAGATGATAAAGGCTCTCCCCCTGTTAACCCTATTGCCTCATCCCCTTTTTCTGAGGACCAAGGGGTCGTTACGCTGAAGGAACTTAACCTTCGATTACCTAGTCATTTTAACCCCCCGAAAACTTATCATCCTATCGAAACTTTTACTACGTTGGTGACCAGGGACATACAGAGGATTATGCAATTGAATGAGAGGGGTCATTTACATTCTAGGAATAATTTATCTAATGTTGAAAGACAGGCGTTGCGCAGTTTACAAGATAATAAACAGATAATGGTGAAACCAGCGGACAAGGGTGGGGCGATTGTAGTGATGGATCGTAAATATTACGTGGATGAATTCCTGGGTCAATTGAATGATGTGGACACATATGAACCTGTGTCCCATGACCCTTCTCCTAGAATCAAGATGATCATAGGTGATGTGATAGAGAAATATCTTGGGTTAGGAGTTATAGACAGGAAGTTAGCAGAATATTTAAGACATCCCAATCCGGTTATTCCGGTCATATATACTTTACCAAGGATCCACAAGAATCGCACCCACCCCCCGGTAGACCCATAGTGGCGTCAACTGAATCCTTACTGTCGCCCTTAGCAATAGTGCTTGATAAGATCTTGTCCCCTCTTATTGTTAGCATTCCCTCATTCATTAAAGACACAAATCATTTTTTGACAGAATTAAGATCCCTGGGTTCTTTGCCGTCTGGTAGTCTTTTGGTCACGTTTGACGTGAATAGTTTATATACCAGTATAAGACATGACGAGGGGTTAGAAGCGGTCTCCTGGTTTTTATCTAGCCGTAACACTAATAGTATGACGAATAGTTTCTGCGAGGACTTATTAAGAATTGTTCTGGAGAACAATTTCTTTTTATTTCAAGACCAGTATTATATCCAGCGTAGGGGGACTGCCATGGGGTCTAACATGGCACCCCCCTACGCTAATATATTTATGGCGTACTTTGAGGAGAAGTATGTTTGGCCTAGTCCATATGCTTGCTCCAACATAAAAATGTGGAGGCGATTTATTGATGATGTGTTCATGGTGTGGACCGGGTCACTAGATTTGTTACAAGAGTATTGGTCCTATTTGAACACTCAAGTGGAGGGTTTGTCCTTCACAATGCAGGCAGATTCTCGAAAAATCCATTATTTGGATACCCTTATCTCCGTAGACACTGATGGCCAAGTTTCGATTGATTTATATACTAAGGATACAGATAGAAATAGTCTTCTACACTTTCAGAGCTGTCATCCTTACCATATAAAAAAGTCTTTACCACACTCCCAGCACCAAAGGGTGGCGAGAATTGTCTCTGATGCCAGTATTAGGCGGGTAAGACACGATGAAATGAGGGAGCGTTTTCACCAACGAGGTTTTCCCTCTGGATTAACAGCGGTTAGGACACCAGAGGTTACATCAGTTAAAGATTTATCGATTAAGATTCCATTTGTAAGCATGTATCATCCTTTTCAACCAATGATTAAGTCATCAATTAAGAGACATTGGTCTATTTTATCTAAATCCTATCCGGAAGTACCAGAGTTTCAGCAATATCCTTTGTTTTGTCATAAAAGGGCCCCTAATATCAGGGACAAATTAGTAAGAGCAGACATAGGATCTAGTAAAATTAAATCCAGACAGACCTTTTTGGCAACTCCGAAACAAGGTAATTACCCATGTTTAGGTTGTTTACAATGCTCACACATGACCAAGGGGAACACTTTCTCACATCCACGTTCTGGACGGATTTATTATATTAAAGATTTTTTCACGTGCGAAACGTCATTCGTGGTGTACCTTATTAAGTGTCCATGCGGTCTCGGATATGTTGGGGAGACTACTCAGCATATCCGAGACCGCATAAGTAAACACAAGTTCACTATAAGGTGTAAAAACACGTTGTTGCCGATCCCACATCATTTTATCACTGTGGGTCATACAATAGCGCAACTTCGTTTTCAAATAATTGAACATGTTCCCGTAACCCGACGAGGGGGGGACAGGATACGCCGCCTTAAGGAGAGAGAATCATATTGGATTTTCCAACTCCAGACATTAGAGCCATCTGGTCTAAATAGGGAGTATGAGGTCTCATTTTAGGATACACTGTTGTTTAGGTGTTTACATAAGCATTGCCAATTTATTTCTATACTCAATTCTATATACATTACAATTATGGAATGAACAATTATATCAGTTTTTCCTAAAATACATATAATGCAGTGATCCTGCAATGTATACCATTTGAATGATGAATACTTATCACCTAGATTAAGCATAATTCTTGTATTTTTTCCATTTTCAGATTGATTCCTATACATACACTCCAATTGCAAGCTCCAGCCTCCCCAGACCGTTTTCGCCTTGTATTAATTAGTTATCTAACTGTTTTAGTAGAAATTATTGCATAATTCCGTCCTGGCATTGAGATTCAATATCGGAAGCGCACGCATGCGCACTAGTGACCGGCGGTGATTCTTCCGCGTTCCAAAAGCCGGAAGCGGGAGGTTCCACACTCCGGTCACATGATTTATCATGTGACATGGTGATTTCCGGACGCCGGCAATAAAATGCGGGCATGGTGGCGTCTATCCCTCACATGCTCCTGTGAGGGGACGGCCGTGCAAGCAATTCTCATATGATCTTTTCAGTAAGTTGGCGGTTCTGTGGGGGACTGTGGTATATATTGAGCGGTTTGATTTTGGGTAAACAGCAGTTGAGATTATAACCTTGGATATACATTGCAGATCGGGATGTTCCCTTTGCCTTAACATAAGAGAAGCACATTTACCCCTCTGATCTGATATAAGGTGGGTGGATGTTTGCACACAGGCTAATTCATTGCTTTTCATTTAGACTAACAATAATACTGGTGTAATTATATATATAATAATTAATGATTAGATTACTAGTATAGGTGAGATGGATGTCACTATAGTGGGAATACTATCCCTCATACTGATGTATGGATTAACTAAGGGTAGGGTCACATTCCCGTTTTTTTAACAAAATCCTGATCCGGTTTTGAGCTTCCAAAAAGCTCAAAACCGGACCAGGAAACGCTCCTCATGGGAGCCAATGCAAAACACCGGATGGCTTCACAAGCCATCCGGTGGCCGGATCCGGCACTGCTGCCTGCGTTAAAAATCATGCAGGCAGCAGTTTTCGCAGCGTTTCCAGGGACCGCACTGCGGTAACCGGATGGCTCAGGATGTGTAATCCTGAGCCATCCGGTAACTGCATAGGTTGCGGATCCCGGCTATTGCCGGGATCAGCAAACTTAATAAAGAGTTAAATTGCTGACCTAAATGACTGTTTGACGTCTGTAGGGGGGCTTAGACCCCCCCCTACAGACCGGCCGCCCACTTCTATAGTCTTCTGCAACAATTTCTCACCGGGCACGGGCTCCTCGGAGCTCCGTGCATGTCATCCAAAGTGGCCCCCCCCGTATCACTATACAGGGGTGCATACACCCCTCTATTATATTTATGCTGTAATTATGTGTAGTACAGAATAGATTATTACATTCGCAATGTAAGTATATACTTACATGCTGTGGTAGGCGGAGTGAAGGGAATTCCATGGGCGGGGCTGTGTGCAGCAGCCTCCGCCCGCTCCTTGTTGATGGCCGCCCCCTCTGGCCGTAATCCAGTGTTGTGAGGGCGGCGCCGTCGTTAAAGGGGCGTGGCTAACTATGTGCCGCGGTTAGCCACGCCCCTTTAACGACGGCGCCGCCCTCACAACACTGGATTACGGCCAGAGGGGGCGGCCATCAACAAGGAGCGGGCGGAGGCTGCTGCACACAGCCCCGCCCATGGAATTCCCTTCACTCCGCCTACCACAGCATGTAAGTATATACTTACATTGCGAATGTAATAATCTATTCTGTACTACACATAATTACAGCATAAATATAATAGAGGGGTGTATGCACCCCTGTATAGTGATACGGGGGGGGGGGGCCACTTTGGATGACATGCACGGAGCTCCGAGGAGCCCGTGCCCGGTGAGAAATTGTTGCAGAAGACTATAGAAGTGGGCGGCCGGTCTGTAGGGGGGTCTAAGCCCCCCTACAGACCTCAAACAGTCATTTAGGTCAGCAATTTAACTCTTTATTAAGTTTGCTGATCCCGGCAATAGCCGGGATCCGCAACCTATGCAGTTACCGGATGGCTCAGGATTACACATCCTGAGCCATCCGGTTACCGCAGTGCGGTATTCAGCACATATTTTTGACAAAAAATGTGTGTGACCGGAATTGCATTCACCGCATCCGGATCCGGATGCGGTGAATGCAATTCATGTTTGCAATGTGACCCTACCCTAAGATAGACATTTAAAGAGACAGTATTACTGTCAGTGCATTTGTGATTCTTTCCCTTTTTTTGATGTAGTTGCTGTATTAGACGTGACATTCATCACTGTAAAGAGATTCCTTTGAGATTTTGGGATTTCCAACTGAGTGATAAGAATTATCATCAATTGATTATTGAGGTATTTGTGCACATCAGGTTATCTTGTATAGATTGAATATGGATTTATTGATTCATTGCGATTCCTATGTGATGCATATTAGATATGGGTTTAAGGTGATAGTGTCTCTTGTAAACAACCTGTACCCCACTCCCCATGACTGACATATTAATAGGTTAATTATGGATTTGTGTAACCTATATGGTAGTTCAGCTATTACATTTAGTGACCTGGGAGTGTCCAGGAGAATAGTGGAATAATATGGTTGATTAGAGAAAATATGGATGGTATATTCCCTATTTCAATTTTTGTTTTATTATGATCTCATGTGTTCTGTGGTTATTAATTGGGTTATTCTATACCTGACAGATTTCAACGATAAGTATCGATTTGCCAACTGAAATTCTGTATCATATCCGTACATGAATGAATTACGTGTAAAGGTACTGATTAATTTGAATACATTTATATTATTACATTTGTTATAATGAACATTATTATCAATTTTTATTTTGTAGGTCCACGACATATTGACTTCCGTATTATATATACTGAAAATATTCGATATTTTATGTTACATGAGATGATATGTTGTTATTTGACCAAATGGACATAATATTGAGATGAATTATTATGGATTATGAAATATTGTATTATTATTGTATATCCTGTAATTCTGATTATTATGTTATGTTATAATTTTACAGTGTTTATGAATAAGGTATGAATGAATGCCGAAACGTCAAGAAGATTATATGATACAATTCACTTTCATTTGAGATCTCAATAAATGTCATTGGAACAAAAGCAGATTCTTTTTTCGTGATATTCATAACTTTTCGTGTGCAAGGTTTTTTTCTAAACCAGCCCCAGTACAGGCCGGCCGAGAATGCACAGAGCGGCGGGGAGGCGCGCATTTTAATCTGATTAGAAGATCACGCCTATTGAGGCGTGATAACATGAAGAGGGACAGCCTGCCAGGGTGACTATGAATAGCATAGTCACTAAATATCATCCCTAATGAGGTACTGCAATAACATTTATCTTCAATTTCACTTGGTGCATTTAGGAGCTAAAAGGAGTGTAGGGTAAGTGTTACTATGCTCTAGGGACAGCTTTTAATAGCTTAGGAGGTGATTTGGGGGTGACAGGATCCCTTTAAAGCAGAGACTGTAAGAAAGCAATGTGACTGCTCTTGGAAAGAAGTAAAATGAATGTGTTTTCATCAGTATTTCTTAGATGATGGCTATCATTGGCCCATGTTAACAACTGTGAGAAAGCTAAATAGTGAATTTAGTTAAACTGACTATAGAAATGTTGAAAAATCTGTAACAAATAGTGATTATAGATGTAATGAAACTGCAAAAACACTTTCAAAGGTGGAATCAGAGCATAACTTCCAGTCACATCGGCTGCTCCTCCGCAGATCTGTGAGGCAGTGACCACATTCACATACATCCCCTGCAGAATCCAAGAATAACACACGCCCTTAATGTGTCTTCCTGCTGCTACAGGAGACTCAAGCCTGACACTCAGTGCACTAGTGAAGTCACAACTGTACTGCTTATTAAAATGCAGCTAGTTTTGGGAAGATGGCAAACGAAATTTTCTAGGAAATAAATAATAACTAATTGGTTTAGAACCTTTGATAATAAATTGTTAAAATGTACAGACACTTGGAAATAAGTAGTAAATGACTGCCTTCCATTCATTTAGCCTGTAAATGGACAACATGGCAGAAAGCAATCATTACTATGTTATGATGATTATTATAATGTAAGAAACTACAAATTAAACATTACTGTCAATTGTGTATTAAACAACCTAATTTGGAAGACAAAAAATATATATAAAATAAAAACTAATCTAGTCTGAGGATTTGAACCCAAGGTGCAGGAGTTCTCACTTGCACCAGAGGCAGGAGCCTTAACCATTAGGCCACTCAGGTAGATGAGTAACCTCACTGGTTTTGTTTGCTGAAGAGACCAAACGTGCAGACTAGGTGCAAAAAATCTGCTGATCTTGATGTGTATTTTACTCAGATATCATTGTGACGTGTGAAAATCATACAATAAGGTCACAGAACAGTTTAAATGAGCTTAATCATGTCTGCATCGAAAGGCATATAAGCAATGAAAAGATGTCTTTGCCTCTAGTAAGTGTCTATAGTTTAGTGGTGGATGGGCATAGGCTTTGTGTTGGAGAGTTTGGGGTTAAAATGTGCAGTTCAGGACATGTAATTTGCTTATCATTAAGTAATTGTTGTTATTTGAAAACAAAACAATGTATAAAAATTGTTGAAATGTGGGTTTTAAATAAAGCAAGGTCCATTGTGTCCGGCCTCACTGAAAAAAGGGGTTAAAGCTTTTGTATACGGAAATATTATTTTCATTTTTATGTGTGAGAAGTGAAGTGTCATCTGTGAAAGTGATTTATCATACTCAGGTATGAGAATGAAACACAAAGTCAACACTTTGTTCTTGTACATTATTTTTGTTGGAAAGTATAATAATACTAATACTAATAATAAAAACAATAGTACCTTTAAAAAAAAAAAAAAAAAAATTAGAAACTCCTGCTACTGCTTGGGGATGTGAACCTTCTTTACACTGGCAAGCCTCTGTGACATATTGAGGTCATGTGACGTTCCTCAGTGAGTCTGACTTTGACCACGACAAATGACTATGAGGCTTCTCAAACATCAGGGTCAGACTAAGGTTGCAAACAGACTACCTACATGCTCATTTTCTTAGGCGAACAAAATCTCAGCCCTGTAACGGTTTGGTGGTCTGGTGGAAAAGCATTTTGCCTTCGGAATCCAGCGTTGGTGGTTCAAATCCCTGCTGGACCTCCTATACATTATTTTTTTTTAATAAATTATGGTAGTCAATAGATTATTTGTTTTTAATAAATTATGGTAGTCAATAAACATAAAATATAGTGATAAATTAAAATGTTTGCAGGTCTGCATCTTTGGTGTTCAAATCGATGTAGTGGATTATTAATTATTTAATAATAATAATAATAATAATAATCATCATCATTTTTATTATTATATTTTCTTAAACAGTTTCCTAAAAAGTTATACAAATGTACAGTCAGTGGTAAACATATTATTATTATATTATGTTAAATTATTTTGTAAACAATTATAGAAATGTACAGACACTGGTAAATACAGTAATTAGTGTTTCAAAGGAAACATTTTTTTTACATTATTTTTGTTTCAGATGATAATATTAATATTAA
>JARQOC010002621.1:0-23292 GCA_033576535.1 Allobates femoralis | reverse complement strand
CCGCTGCCCGAGGCAACCTATTCAGGTGGTCTCATAAGACAGGTGCACCCCTGCGAGGAGAGAGGATGGAGCCGCTAGGCTTCTGGGGGAAGTGGGGGGGGCAGCTGCCCGACCCCCACCCCTCAGTGGGTATGCCCAAGGATCCTTGTCTGTCCATTGGTGTCCGTGATTTTCATGGAAGCCCAGAGACGGTACTGTTAAGGATGGAATTTATAGAGTTAAATATCACACCTTTTCTCTCTCTCTCTCTTTTTATAAATTCTAATTTGAAATGTTATGTTGTCTGTTATACACTAGATGGCGCCCACGCTTTATGCAGTTTATTAAGAAAGGAATTTAGGATTCAAATAACTAGATAAGGATTGACCAATTAGGAGATGATTATTTTGTAGAAAGTTCCAGAATTCTAACACGCCTCTTGCTTTCTGTACAAAAATGTGTGTTTCAATAAAAGTCTGCGCAGTGCTTATACGGCGAAGGCATGAGTAAGGCTTGAGACGGCTCTGGTGTCCGTATCATTTACTTGCGATAACGCAGACGTGCGTAATTTGCCTAAATATACCAATTAGGAGTGACTGATGGAGTTGTGATTGAATTCTGCCCTCAACAGTACAATTTCCATTTCTAGGTGCAGGAAAATTGTGGACACTAAAGGATAGACACATCTGTCAGTATGAAATAACATGGAGCTTTATGGAGGATGGATACGTGACAAAACGACGACACACAGACTTTAGGACTAATCCGTGCCCGTAGGATAACATGGGAGGCCATAACGGATCCGGGGCATCAGTTACATATAAAATAAGCCAGTGTGAAAGAGAGAACTGCGACCCCATCTACAACACAGACGAGCTGTAATGTTGAGCGCCCTTATCGCCTAGAGTGGGGGCTGCATGGGCTCGTGGCCCCCCAATTGAGTTGTCTGGTAGCATATTGAGGTATCTGTTTCTTCCTAATATGTGTTTGTCATTATAGGGGCCTTAATATTCATGAGGTATCCTCATTATGGATGGTAAAGGGTTAATGGTGGCTTTACACGCTTCAATCTCGTTCCGATATCGCAACTCAATGGCGCGGGAGCGCGCATTTAGTGGACGTTTCTCCCGCATCGCATTGGATGTTTACACGCTGCGATATCGGAATACAAAGTCCGTGCGATGTCTACGCCCCCCAACCCAGGATCGCACACTTAACATGGGAGTGAATGGGTGACGTTTCAAATCGCATCGTAGTTGTGCGTTTACACAGCACGATCCGCCTCCAATCTCCCTTCAATATCGGAGCATTGAATAGCACGCTCATTCAATCCCCGATATCGCATTGACATCGTTCCTGCATCGTATTGGACGTTCACACCATACAACGCAAGAACGATCTCGGGTCCAACGATCGAACCACGTGACTTTTCATTGAAATCGTACTACGATATCGCAACGTGTAAACCCGCCATAAGAGTCTCTGTTGTGAGGTAACAGAAGCAGGTGATTGCTGTGATTGGCTGTCCTGCTTGTCTGATAAGGTTGCACCTCATTGGTTTGAAAAGTGCGGGAGAGTGGAGTAGTTATGCCCCGCCCACTATGGAGGAGCTCATGTTTAGCCACTAGAAAATCCTCCTGCGCCTGTTGTTACTGTGGCCCCCCGCCAAGCAGGCGTCACAGAGGGGTACTGCACCCATAAAAGAGGTGCAGATACTCCAGCTGCAGGTGGATCAAAGGATGGTGGGTGGAACCCATAAACCAGCACTCCCACACTAGATTACACGGTGGGAGGGAATAAAACCACCTCTAGGGGGAACAAGAAGGTCTTTTGAAGGCTTTTTGAGGTCTTTTGCCTCGGAGGAGTAGAGAGGAGTGAAGAAAGGAAAGTTTTCCAGGCGCAGAAAGTTACCGGGCACCGGAGCCCGCACCTGTGGGATCCTCTAAGGACCACAGAAAATCCGGAGGCCCGTGGAGGATATACTTCTCCCAGGCTCCTGAGCGACCAGAAGAGGGTACCAGGCACCGCTTGATAGTTCGGCGGTTAGCCAGCAGAGGGTAACCCAACGGGAGCAAAGGAGAGAGAACGCAAGAGGTCAGGTTGGCTTTATGGAACCAGACTTCACCACCACTGGAAAGCAGGAGAGAGACAGACGAGAATAGAGAACGAAGGCACACACTAAGGGTCCATTATCCTACCTAAGATCTGCCTACAGCCACCCGGTCAGCTACCTGTCCTCACTCCATCAGGAATACTGCACTGTAACTTTTGTATGCAACTAATACAATTGCCAGTAAAGTACCCGGAGGAACAGTGACTTTGGACTCAGCTTGCTTTCTTTGCATGAACTTGTATTCCTTTCCAGGAACGCTGCCCCGGAGGTTCCCGTCCTACCTGTGGAGGACTACACCATCCTAGCCGCAATACCATCTACCTCCGGCAGACTGTGCAAATCACCAGAAACTACAGGTGGCGTCACGACAACAAACTGTATATAATCCCCTGTAAATATCAAACCCCTTTTTCAAAGAATAGTCCCCAAGGACACGGGATCAGGCGCGGCCACCACTCCCCGTGACAACAGGAGCGTTAACCCTTGCGACCTGATACCAGAGTACCCCACACCCTGGGGCTCGACATTACCACAGACTCTGCAATACCTGAACTGCCAGAGATGCCTCGAGGGCAGGAGGCCGAGATGGACCCAGGGGAGATGTCAGGTCAGAGACAGGTGCCAAGACAGTGGTGGTCCTGGCAGGAAAAGATGGATGAAAGATGGCCGTGGAGGAACTGACACATTGCAGGCCGGGACTTCACAGGACTCCTAAATATCACAGGACGCCCTGGCGGCAAGATCTCATCAGGAGACAGCTGGCAAGCGGCGGAAGAAGTCAGGGAAGACAAGTACAGCTGCGGAGCACGCCCCCTTTCACTACGGATTGTGGTGACCGCGGCACTGGGATGTCACCGGGGCTATGATGGGGCACAGGCCAACAGAGGGTCACTCCACGCCCGTCCACAGAAGCCTCCAGCAACACAGCAACTAAGACCTGGGATTCACAGGACAATTTCCCAGGCGAGGATGTCGGGGGGTCCATGACTGTGAATCCCACGGCCCAATGTGGGTCCACGGACAGCAAACTACAGATCCCAACTACAGAGGATGGAATGGGTGAGATTTTATCTATGGAGAAAGCTGGTAATGATGTTCTGTTTGCTCACAGATTACATGACACAGCAGTGAGAGAAGCGCCGGCTGGTTGACTGGCAACTACCAAGCCTAAGGTACCTTTACACGCCACCTAAGTGGCCCTGGAACCTGGATATGTCGCCTCGCCACGGTCGCCTGATTTCAGTGCATCCTAATGTATGTTGGGGGATTGAGGATCTTTGGATAAATTTGATGTTGTCCCAGCAGCACAATGCTCTGAGGACGACATCTCCACAGCTGCTGAAGAAAGGTACCATATATGTTTTCCATTTAATGACGCTGGTGTACATGGCCGATTACCTGCCATTTTTGCGCCAATGCTCTTATTGCACCGGCTTCACAATGCTTTAAGGAACAGGGTGCCGCCTCTCATCTTATCGGACTCCGTGATACTAATTCCAAATGGACGCACACCAGTGAAGGTGTTGGTAATGCACCCGTGGTTAGACATTTTTCCCGGGCGGAAGCGCAAATAGTAACAAGCGGGCTTGAGCAGGGTTTTCTCATTCCTGAGTATCGGGGTCCGGGCTGTCGCTGTTATGACAATTTGGCATCTGTTGTAGTTCCCAAGAAGGAGGTTGGGGTTTTTCGAATCTTCCATCACTTATCGTAACCTGTTGGTCCTTCCTTCAGTGATGAGGTGTCCTCGGATTTGGCATCGGTATCTTATACCTCAGTTGCTGTAGCGGTTGGAGTATTGCAAAAATTCAGGGTACATTCCCTGATGGCGTATGCTGAGATTAACTCAGCGTTCCAGATTTTGCCAGCTACCCTGGCGGGTTTTCACTCCTTAGGTCTTCTTTTTCAGCAGATGTCTTGCCGTGGATAAATGCTTGCTGTTCGGCTTCACGTTCTTGTTTTTATTTTGAAGCTTTTGCGTTTTTTTTTGCATTGGGTCACGGAGTTTACGGTTTGGTTAAATGCGGTGTTGCACATTTTTTAGATGGTTTTAATGTTTTGTGCTTTTTTACCTTACTCACATGGATTTGTTATAATAAAAAATATTTTTTCACTCTAAAACGAGTGTTATACTTTTCTTCCCCGATCCCGGTCATACACACACGTTTCTTTCCTCTCCCCTTATGCATCCGTTCTATTAAACGTGTGACTGGTGGATCCTGTGTCTTAGTGCCACTCCAAAAAACCCCCCCTTTTTTCACGGTTTGGTTAAATGGCATCTTGCACTGCCTCGACGATTTTCGTTTCTCAGCCCAAGTGATTCGTTGGAGCGCGGTCGGGGAGTGCTGAATTTTCAGGATATTTTTAGATGCTTTTGGGATCCCATTGGCCATGGAACAGTCGGTTGGACCTGTGGCGCCCCGCAACGAGTGCGTCACAAGAGGGTATTGCAGCCATAAAAGCAGCCGCAATATTCTCTGACACAGCAGTGATCTGGTTAATTTAGAAATCCAACCCTGCATGCATCACCTAGAACAGAGGGCCAATCCTAGGTCCTGGTGGGTGGAGTGTTAGGGAAGTGTAGGAGAACACACAGGGCCGGCGTCAGCACCCGGCGCACCCGGGCAAATGCCGGGGCCCGGGACAGGTGGGAGGGCCCATTCGCTGTCAGGCAGGGGTGTCCTTCTGCCAGTCATAGCAGATCTCTCACAGCAGCTATAGGAGCTGGAGGGCTGCTGCTGGGATTTTCCCCCTCAAACTGGAGCAGTCTATGTGTGGAGGATCATGCAGCCAATGGGAGCTGTAGGGGGCGGGACTTTATTATCCCGTCCATGCTTAGCCCGCAGCAGATCAGTGAGGAGCCCTGAGGTGAGTGTGTGCTGGGTCCCTCCAGAACAGGAGCAGCAGTGGTATCCTCAGTCAGCCGGTGTGCTGTGACCCGAGCTCACTGATGGCCGCTCCTAATACTGACTCTTCTCTTGTCAGCAGTAAATCTTGATAAACTCCTCAGCAGATTGCTGGTGTTTGTGCTGGGTCCTCCTCCTCCACCTACTGCTGTGAAGAGCCAGAACAGGACAATACAACTCAATTCTTAAGATTCCCAGAGATGTCATTTACTACCAAACTGCTCTGGAAAACCTGAGTATGGAGCCTGGGTGTCCTGTCAGGGGTCAGATTGGGCACAAATATCCCCATGCTCAGCACTAGATGGGGGAGAGGTCACCAGCACACAGTGCACTGCACTTATAAGGGTTAATAGCAGACAGATACTTTCACTTTCTACAGATGTCATTAAACACACACAGTGTATGTATCCAACTCTAAATATATTAAATCTATTAGTTACCCATCCATCAATCATCTATCTGTCTATCTTTGTGCATATAACTATAGTACCACAAGCACTGCACAGTTTGATATATGCAGAAGCCACCATTTCCATCTAACTTTGCAAGTATTATGCATGTAGAAAAAAAAGGTAAAAAATGTAAAATGGCATGTTGACGTGTTCCTCAGCGTCAGTGCATGCCGTCTTCATCCTCCTCAGTGGCAATCGCCGTCTTCCTCCATTCAACAGTTATAAAAAATTATTGAGGCAGGTGTCCAGCATGAGATGGGTTAATATGACAAGAGCTGCCAGGGGGGAAATAAAGGATCTTACACTTTTTCACCCAGACTTTGCAGAGCTGGCTCAATTCTCTCTTATATACATATATACCATAATTAGTCCTTATATTGTAAAATACTCTGGAATATGTGTCCTTCCCCCTATAAACGGAGCATCATTATATGTACATATTCAAGTTCATACAACTTCACCAACCGTTGATTGGACACCAGCTCCTCACTAATGCCAGGTCACATATAATAGTAATAATTATTATTTCTATAGCACCAAACATAATCCACAGCACTTTCCAATTCAGAGGAAACAGGTACAGACAATATGAGACAATATAGAGTAGGTATGTGCCCACAGCACGTTTTTCCTGCTCTCATGCGTTTTTAGTATGGTTTTATGCAAATGTATGCTAATATGTTCCAGCGTTTTGGCTTTCCAGCAAAACCAATGTGTTTCACAGAACTACTGAATCTACATATTGGTTTTGGAAGTTGCTGAAAGTGTCAAATCCCCCAGTTTTTGCTGTGGTTGGGAAAGAATGACCATGTCCAAAAACGCAAGAAAAACGTGCAAAAAAAACGCAGGTCAAGAACGCAGCAAATCTCCTGTCAAGGACTCTTGAGATACTTGAAACCACTACAGGTTATGCTGCAAAATGTCCTGTGGGCACATAGCCTAACAAAATATTCACCAGATACATAAGGAGTGAGGTCCCTGCTCACAAGCTACAATCTATAAGGAAATAGGGGAGGTGAATGGTAAAAAGTGCCGTCATATATGGTCCAGCCATAATGCTGCATGAACCGTTCACCAGCCAGGATCTGTACAACAGATAAAGTGCTATTAAGTGCATGGGGGTGTAGAAAGGTGGCACAAGAGACCAGATCTGGAAAAAGGCAAAATGGAAATGGTTAAATTGCTGAGGTGATAGGCCAATCAAAAGAAATGCGTGTTTAGGGCTCACATAAAAGTGTGGATATTGGGAATTAATCAAATTGTTTTGGGAAATACATTCCAGAGAATTGGTGCAGCTCGTGAGAACTCTTGGAGACCGGAGTGTTAAGGGCCTGTCACACGCGTCAATGTCGTCAGTGAGATGATCGCTGACGACATTGACAGATGATCGCTGGTGAGCTGTCACACAGGCAGACTTACCAGCGATCAATTGACCAGAAACATCGTGGAAACTATTTAAATATCGTTTCCACGATGTCTTGCTCCCGCTGCCAGGCTGCTGGAAGCGGGAGCAGGCTGGTCTCCAAGGTAAACTGCGGGTATCTAGGCAGCACGCGCTGCCTAGATACCCGACGTGTACCTTAGTTACCAACCTCCTCCACTCACCGGCTGGTATCTAAGGTACACAGCGGGTAACTAGGGACCCTAGTTACCCGCTGTGTACCTTAGATACCAGCCGGTGAGCGGAGGAGGCTGGTAACTAAGGTACACGTCGGGTATCTAGGCAGCGCGCGCTGCCTAGATACCCGCAGTTTACCTTAGTTACCAGCTCCCAGCGCTTGTGAGAGGCGCTGGGAGCTGGAATATCGCTACTCCCGGTGTCACACACAGCGATGCTGCGTGTCCACCGGGCGACAATCGCCAGGTTTTAGAGCAGGTTCTAAAACCTGGCGATCATCAACCAGCGATTTATCGCTGGTTGATTCAGTATGTCACACGCGTCAATATCGCTGCAACGTCACGTGCAGCCGATATCGTGCAGGCGATATTGACGCGTGTGACACCCCCTTTAGGTTCAGTTTATAGATAATGTCAGTCTTAGGTCATTAGCAGAACAGAGTGTTATATGTAATTAAAAGAAAAAACAGATATTGCGCCACACTGCAACTGGAGGAACTTAATACACGGTTTTACTATGTTTGCACTAACCTTTACTGGTTGTGCAACACCCTGCACAACCAGACTGATGGCTTAATGTGGATCACTGTAGTGACAAGGGCCAATATTCCCTCCTCCTCAGATACTCCGGGCCTGGTGGTCGGCTCCTTAGTTCCTCTGGAGATGGAGGTGGGCTCCTTCACTCCTCCACCCGAAGAGGCAGACTCGCTGCACTGGCTTCCGTCCCAGCTCCACACTGTATATCAGTTGATCATTCAAGGGTGGGTCTTTATGATGTACTGCCAGGTACTGTGGATGTTAGAGCAGCTCACACACCGCACTCCCAACAAGGGAGAAAGAGATTAGCAAATAGAAAACAAGCGGTGTCAGAGGTTTGGAGCGCTAAAGAAACCACGGGTTGGTGATTAAATTACCGATAATTTATTGCACGAACAGCAGGGGTCCAGTATGCCACAACGCGTGATCCACTTGAGAAAGACGCATCTGTGCGTCGAAACGCGTTGTGGCATACTGGACCCCTGCTGTTCGTGCAATAAATTATCGGTAATTTAATCACCAACCCGTGGTTTCTTTAGCGCTCCAAACCTCTGACACCGCTTGTTTTCTATTTGCTAATTAGCAGAACAGAGGTAGCGTGTAGTAGTTCGATAGTCAGAGATAAGGGAGGAGATGTAGGGCAGCATTGTGGAGAGGATGGGTAGGTGATAAAAATAAGGAGGAGATATTGGACAGTGTAGTACTATGGAAAGGATGGGTAGTTGACAGACAGAGATGAAGAGAAGATGTGCAGAAACTGTAAAGGGCTTTGTGGTTCAGAGTGATAACATTATATTGTTCTCTGTAGGGGATGGTATGTGTTAAAGGGGCCCACTGCAACTCTTTCGCCCAGGGCCCATGAAAACCTGGAGCCGGCCCTGAGAACACACAGTAGTCTAGACAGAACCAAAAAGGGACAATAGTCTAGAACTCGGAGAAGAAGGGTCGAGAACTAGAACTTGGAGAGGAGCGGGGGCTCCGCACCCCGTGCAGCCCCCGGGCCGCCACCGGTCGGGTGTCAGCACCTGAGGCCTTAACTACCGGGATTGGGCATTATTCACACGGGTTCCCAAAAGACTCTCGTGCCCACAACTCACAGCCGGTTCACTGGTACCGAAGCTGGCAGCAGTTCACCTCTGCTACGCGAACCAGAAAGCGTGGAGGAGCAGCTTCACAGGAGCACCCCACCACCAGCCAGTTTCCAGTCGTCTAACCAGCGGTGTACCCACTGAGGGATCCAAGGCTCCCCAAAACATCCAGAACGTACATCATGGATAGGGCATTGAAGCAGCCTCCCCGTACCCGACCTGGTATTCCTGGGCGACACTGGCAACCAATTAGTTAGAATGGAGGAACACTGCGGATTTCTAAGGGACAC
The DNA here is from genome assembly GCA_033576535.1 of Allobates femoralis. Lineage (NCBI taxonomy): Eukaryota > Metazoa > Chordata > Amphibia > Anura > Aromobatidae > Allobates > Allobates femoralis. Next base: position 14,313 of record JARQOC010002621.1, on the reverse strand, counting down.
CATCACTGCTGAGTCCACCCGGTCTACTACCCAACCACTGTATGCCATGTACTGCCTGCTGGTTACAGTAAAGACCCGTTGCAGAGACTTTCTGTGTCCGTGCTTCCTTATGAACTGTCCGTCCGCACTACAAGGTAACCGCAGCTGCCGCACAACATCTTGAGCAGCTCCAGCCTCTGTGGATCACCGCTCAGCCTGTGGGGAGCGTAACATCTTGCTGCTGTCCATCCCCCGGAGGTTCCGCAGCATCGGTAGTCCTTACCGAACTACTCATAGGTGGCGTCACGAATAAATTAAAAACCCCTTTAATCTGTTCCTACAAGATGTCTTCACTTTTGATCTGCACTACACCGGGCCCCACTACCGGCAGGCGCGGTCCACCCGTGACAAGGAGGAAGGAAGCATCGCCTGTCTAAACCGGAGTCCCGGCCATGGTGAGTCAGAAAATGGCGTCACGAACAGGATACGAGCAGGCCCGTTACCCAACGGGTATAATGTGCTTAAACTGGACTTTATTGTCTACAATTTGGACTTTGTTCGTCCCTAAAAGAACTTTCCCGCCTTTTCACCGTTGGGCCAAGATGGCGCCCAAGATGGCGTTCCCGCCACAAGAAGCCGCCACGTGCAAGCCCAGGAGTGAGTCAACCCCCCCCTCATCGTGGGAGGGCTAAAGACAAAAGGCGCCAAACTCTTTGTCCGCCCTGATTGCTCGAATCAACCATGGGGCCGGACCCCAAAGACTTTTCCCACCATTGGACTACAAAAGCCCAGAGGAAATGGGAGTAACAGAAGTTCTTCACCAGCTCTACCAGAACGCTTACCGGTTGAACGGGTGTGGTTTCCCTCCGAAGAAGAAATGGCCAGCATGAGACTCCAAGACCTGATGCGAGAGGTCGAGGCGGAGGCCAGAGCAGCCATCGGCCAACCGGGTCCGGGTCCTGCCCTTACCATAGACGGTAGCCCCGACTTCTGGCTAGAGGCTCTACAAGACCTCCGGGTGCGACTAATTGAGACTGTAGAATGGACGATTCGCAGCTGGAGCGCGACCCTAGGCAGACGACTACACCACGCGATGCAGCAGAGCCGACCGGGTACAGCTTCTCCAGGCCCAGACGACGTCGCCAGCTTCTCAACCGCCTCACCGTCGCCCACCACCTATCCTGCTTCGTCACCGGAGCCCATAGACTGCGTCATTCCCGTGAGGACCACGGCTCGACCCATTCCAGCGGTCGAACCCGCAGCCGACCACGTTCCAGAGTCGGAGCTTCCAATAAGCTCCATGGAAGAACTTGACCTTTACCAGGTTCCCACCGAGGAACCCGCGACGTGTTTCACAACTAAAGAGACAGTCGCTTGTTTCGTCCCCGTACCGGAGGCTTCCCTTGCAAATGCCGAGGCCTACCTGGTAACCGGGATTGAAACCCCTCTACCAACAGTTACAGATGAAGAGGCAGGCAGCCTGGAAGCCCTGCAGGACGTCTCTGTGGAAGGATCCGCAGCACCACCGCCCCGTTATACAGCGGAAACCGCTTCAACATCTCCAGCCAACGAGCAGCCTGATGTGGTCATAGAGGAAGAAGTCGAGGAGGATGACGAGACCCGCAGCACCGCTGAGGATTTCGACACCGGGTTCGCTTGGGGAGACACCGAGGAACTTCCCACCGGGCATACAGCTCGTTTACACTGGTCGGGTGCAACGCTGACACCTTCCCCCGTGCCGTTCCATCGGGTGCCGGTCCAGACAGCCCGCCAAGTTCAAGCTTCCCGCCAAACCACCAGCTCCATTACTCATCTCTACACCCCGAGCCGTAACGACGGAGATGTACGCCAGAGACGACAAGAGGAGTGGCAAGCCCGAGAACGCGCCAACATGCAGGCCCGGGCCGAGGCTCGCCGCCAGCCGCCGCTGCCTGCTGAACTCCGCCGTGAAGGTAGAATTTCCACCTTTAATTTACATACCGGGTGGGGGTTCGCTTGGGAGGTGGGTTTGAATGAGGAGGTGTTTGTGGGGCGCCGGGACGTTGAGTCAAATTTGCCGAGAGGACATCCCGATCGCGACCTATACCGGGGCGATGTAATCACCTACGAACGCTATGCTTGTCCAGATGGGTGGTTCGCTATCCGGGTGCGCCATCGTTCTCCGTGCCAGTGACTTTAAGACTTGAACTCATTCAATGACTCTGTTCCTGTTAAACACTGACTGTGTGATCCCGCGACTACAGCCTGAACTTTTATCAAAGGACAGCCGACCGCCCGCCGGGTCCGCACCAAGTGTTTTACCTGTTTATTTTGTCTACCTCACTTTTATGCCATATAATGACTCGTCATTAATAAAAGTGTATTACCTGTTATAAAATACAAAAACCTCTGTAATGTGGGTAGTGTGACGCTTGGGGACAAGCGTATTCAACCAAGGGGGAGTGTGGCGCCCCGCAACGAGTGCGTCACAAGAGGGTATTGCAGCCATAAAAGCAGCCGCAATATTCTCTGACACAGCAGTGATCTGGTTAATTTAGAAATCCAACCCTGCATGCATCACCTAGAACAGAGGGCCAATCCTAGGTCCTGGTGGGTGGAGTGTTAGGGAAGTGTAGTAGAACACACAGTAGTCTAGACAGAACCAAAAAGGGACAATAGTCTAGAACTCGGAGAAGAAGGGTCGAGAACTAGAACTTGGAGAGGAGCGGGGGCTCCGCACCCGTGCAGCCCCCGGGCCGCCACGGTCGGGTGTCAGCACCTGAGGCCTTAACTACCGGGATTGGGCATTATTCACACGGGTTCCCAAAAGACTCCCATGCCCACAACTCACAGCCGGTTCACTGGTACCGAAGCTGGCAGCAGTTCACCTCTGCTACACGAACCAGAAAGCGTGGAGGAGCAGCTTTACAGGAGCACCCCACCACCAGACAACTTCCAGTCTAACCAGCGGTGTACCCACTGAGGGATCCAAGGCTCCCCAAAACATCCAGAACGTACATCATGGATAGGGCATTGAAGCAGCCTCCCCGTACCCGACCTGGTATTCCTGGGCGACACTGGCAACCAATTACTTAGAATGGAGGAACACTGCGGATTTCTAAGGGACACCATCACTGCTGAGTCCACCCGGTCTACTACCCAACCACTGTATGCCATGTACTGCCTGCTGGTTACAGTAAAGACCCGTTGCAGAGACTTTCTGTGTCCGTGCTTCCTTATGAACTGTCCGTCCGCACTACAAGGTAACCGCAGCTGCCGCACAACATCTTGAGCAGCTCCAGCCTCCGGGGATCACCCGGATCCTGTGGGGAGCGTTCCATCTTGCTGCTGTCCATCCCCCGGAGGTTCCGCAGCGTCGGTAGTCCTTACCGAACTACTCATAGGTGGCATCACGAATAAATTAAAAACCCTTTTAATCTGTTCCTACAAGACGTCTTCACTTTTGATCTGCACTACACCGGGCCCCACTACCGGCAGGCGCGGTCCACCCGTGACAAGGAGGAAGGAAGCATCGCCTTTCTAAGCCGGAGTCCTGGCCACGGTGAGTCAGACCTTTTTTGTGTCCTTTACGTTTTAGGGAATCGTTCTCGATTTTGAGTTCATATGGTAAACCTTTCTGAAGAAAAAGTAGAATGCTTGTGTGCAACATTCAGCAGCTGTTAGATAGAAGAAAGGTTACCCATAAGGGGCTGCAGTCCTTATTGCGTAGCCTTAACGTTGTGTTGCACATTATGCCCATGGGGAGGGTTTTTTGTAGGTGTCGTCACAATAGCATTTTGCAGACATCCGAATCACTAGTGATAGGCGTGAAGATATGCTGGTTTGGCTGCAATTTTTACAAGAGGTCGATGGGAACTGCTGCTTTCAGGCCCCTTTTATTTCCTCAGTGGATCTGGGCCTGTTCATAAATTCAGTTACAGAAGTTGATTTGTTGTGCGGTTCGGAAGGCTTTGGTTTTTTCCCTCTTCTCTGCCAGTCAAGGGGTAGTCAGCAGCAAAAGCCATAATGTGGTGAATAAAGTAATGGCTTGTATTAGTTGCGGTGACAGTCTGGGGTCTGTAACTGCAACTGGCAACTAAAGGAATATCGTTACTGTCTGACAGCCCGCTCTTGTCAAATTACTCTCTAAGTGTTCGGTATTAGCGACAATCTTGCGGCAGCTAATGCTTTGGAGTCATTTCTTGCGTCAAGTGAATTTTTCTCTTCCCAGAAAGGGGCGAAGTCGATACACGCCTTACTAGACATCGAGCAGAGTAACTGTGGAAACTATACCAGAGCTAATGTACTGTTGTGGCACCCCAAGGGTTAATGTGCCACAGTAACATCACACAGGTTCCCTCCCCACACCACACTGACACTACACTAGCACTTCTGGGCCAGGAGGGGGAGCTAAACCAGCTCCCTTATATACTCCGGGTCAAGAGGAAGTAGTTAGTCTAGTTCTGAGTCTAGTTTAGTAGAGAGTCCAGTTCTTGGAAGAACTGAGGGAGACTGTAGTGTAAAGGAGCTGCGTCAGGCTTCTCTACAGTCCGCTCACTGATTCCAGGCCTAGCCAGAGTCTGAGGGAAGGAGAATTGAAGACAAAGGAACACATCTGGGAGACTGAGTGCCACCACCACTCGCCCCAGAGGAGCGCACAGAACGGACATCGGATCCGAGACTGTGACTGACATACACAGCACAGTAAATCTAGGAATGTGGAGTTTCTAGATTGACACTGTACCAGAGCAAAGCAACACGGCGGGGTCAGCAGCACACGGAAGACTCAAGTTGCCTAGCCAAGGGGTACCTGTGAGGAGAGAGACAGTGCCAGCAGCTCAGCTAGAAAAAGCTGCAGGGCCACACACACACAGCGCAGCAGGAGGAAGCTGAGGAACCCGGACAGGGTGGGAGCAACCCGGCCCCAGTACAGACTCCGTGGACAATCTGCTACAACATCTGCAGTAAAGCTTTGGAAACTACAGAAACGTGAGTGTGTGTTCCTTCAACCCGTCTCCACTATCAATCCCTTTATTATCACATCTACTATATCCACCATAGACTCTAATTACCACTGCCCCGGGGAACCAGCCTCTACCTACAGAGAGCCGTTCCATCTAAGCTGCCCAACATCATCCCCGGAGGTTCTGCAGCAACGGTGGTCCCATTACTGACCACACACCGTGGGTGGCGTCACGACAGACATTTATCCCTTGTACATATCCCCTTTTACTTGCGGAACCCGGGACACGGTCCGGATCAGGCCCTCCGTGACATCCCAGCAGCAACCCGGTCCGGTACCGAGTACCCCGTCCCAGTGGGCTCCACACTCTCACACCAGTGACATGGGCCGCGTAGTCGGCCGCTTGGAGAGATTAAGTAAATTTTGTGCATTACAGCACTTTCCTGTCTGTCGGCTCATCCAAGGTTGGCCTTACGTTTTCAAGGCTTATTGGCTAAGGGTTTCAGCCATGCCAGTTTATATAAATATCAAGCAGATATTTTCGTTCTTCCTGAAGTTACATGGGAAAGTCTTCTGGTTATCATTGTTTCTGTTAGACAATTTCTAAATGGTATGAGAATACAGCACTTCCGGCCAGACGGAAGGAGACCTATATCCTTTGATCTATTGGAGTACAAATATGAGCTGTTTTGCAGTATGTTTCTTTGGTAAACTTGAGATTCTTTTGTTCAAATCTTGTTTTTCTTAAACGTTCTTTGGAGAATTTATCACTGGCGAATCGAGTTGATATGGTAAGTATCAGGTTTGTATTCTGGCATGTGTCTGTCTCCAGGAACGGAGTTGCTCTTTTGGTTCGCAGGTCCCAGACGGACCAAATTGGGAAGAGTGTGATGGTTAACCGTAATGCCATCCCAGGATCGGTGGTGTTCCACTTCTTAATTTACACAATTGGTTGGTATTTCACCAGGCGTACGATGGCCTAATTTTCATGCATGGGAATGGTGATCCCATAACTAGGTTTCAATTTAATTCATTATTGCAGCGTTTTTTTATCCAAATTGGGTTTGGGAGATTGCCAAATTTTGTCTCATTCCTTCCATATCGGGGCAGCGTCTGAGGCAGCTAGGTTGAGTTTCTGGGAGGATAAAATTAGGAACACAGAGAGGTGAGCTCCTGGGAGAGCCAAGTTGTAAGGCGGCGGCGACATCGCCCCTACGTCGCCTCATGCAGAAGGGCGATGGCGGCGCCGCCGGGAGGTCGCCTGGTTTCAGAACAGTGCTCTGAAACCAGGCGACCGATCTGGGGCGATGTGCACACATCGCCCCATGTAACCGGCCACCGGCGACCTGTCAGGCGATGGGAGCCATAGGCTTCCATTGTCTTGAATCGCCGCTGGGGTTTTCAGACACCCTGGCGGTGATACCGCCTGTCAGCTCGCCGTTGCGGCGCTGGAGATGTCGCCCCCTGTAAATGGACGACGGTGACGCTGGTGGCGCGCCAAAAACGTGCGTGTCCCCGCCATTCGCCGCCGACATCTCCAGCCCCGTCGCCGGGTGTGACGGGGCCTGTAGGTTCGACCATATGCTCTGGTTTAATCTCTAGGTCTCTTTCACAGGCAGAAGGACAGTATGGATTCTTGGACATTCATTTGTCTACTGTTCAGAGAAGAGGGCCCAGGGGCGGATTCTACAGATAATCTTTCATTTTGACAGTTCTAAAATTGGTCTTTGGTGGTCTGACCTCAGGGGAAGGAATTGTGAGGCATTATGCCTTTCTTTGCAAACATTTGTTGAACACTTCCCTCCTCTGGATCTTTTGGTCACCCATCTCGCCGGGAACGATCTCGGAAGGATGTGTACACTGGATATGGTGTGGCGATTACGCCATGACTTGGACCTTAGCCTTTTCCAAGGTAGTTCCGCGCTTGATTTGGTCTACTAAAAATCTATGTTTTTGGAAACAATCCGGCAAAGATTTAATAAGGCCCCGGGGAAGGATTTTTTTTTTGCCAGTGGATTTTCATATAGACACATTGATATGGACGGGATTTTTACCGGGCCTATATTAGAAAGATGGGGGCATCTGGATTCTGTTGTATCAGATATGTTTGACATGGGTATCCGGTCGGCAAGAGAGAAATGGCTGAGGGGTTTGGGGGGTTTGGGGGGTCACACTGTAATCAGTGAGGCCGTTTGGGGAAAGTTCTGTTTTCAAGTCGGTCGTTATAATGGTTTTAATGGAGTTTAATGAGTTGAAAAAACATTATTTATGGAAAAAGTTTTAATTAATATATATGGATTATTTATTAAAGGTAACCCTATTAAAAGCCTCTCGGCCATTTCATGCCAACCAATGTCTGGTGTTATTATTATATTGTCTGTTTAGCTTATAATATTAGGAGTGAGGCCTACAATCCCGTGACTTTATCTGCCGTATGTGATAATAAATCCTCTATGGGAAGAGGAAGAAACCATGACGTGTTCTAGTATCACCTCACAGGATCCCCGGAAAGCTGGGTGCCGCCATGTAACCGGACGCTCTGATGATACCTGTGTATATACAGTACTGGGATAATGGTATATTGTATGATTAGTCAGTACGATGGCTTCTACCACAAATCCTCCATCTACTGTGTCCCTGAGCTCAGGAGGAGCAGCCGCATGTGTAATACTGGGAGTGCTGGGAACTAGGAGACTCCACCAATAAGATGGCCACCCCACTGGTAACTAGGAGACTCCACCAACAAGATGGCCGCCATCACTGGTAACTAGGGGACTCCACCAACAAGATGGCCGCACTCACTGGTAACTAAGAGACTCCACCAACAAATGGCCGCCTCACTGGTAACTGGAGACTCACAACAAGATGGCCGCCTCACTGGTAATTAGGAGACTCCACCAAGATGGCGCCCTCACTGGTAACTAGGAGACTCCACCAACAAGATGGCCGCCCTGGTAACTAGGAGACTCCAAAAGATGGCCGCCCATGGTAAAGGAACTCCACAAGATGGCCGCCCCCACTGGTAACTAGAGACTCCACCACAGTGCCCCCCTGTACTAGGAGACTCCACCAACAAGATGCCGCCCACTGGTACTAGGAGACTCACCACAAGTGGCGCCCCACTGGTATGGAGACTCACAAAGATGGCGCCCATGTAATAGAGCTCACCAAAAGATGGCCCCCCATGATAACTAGGATACTCCACCAGCAAGGATGGCCCCACGGTACTAGGAGACTCACAACAAGATGGCCGCCCTACTGGTACTAAGACATACAACAAATGGCCTATGTAATAGAGACTCCACCACAAATCTCCTCACTGGTACTGGAGACACCACAAGATGGGTCCTGGAACTAGGAGACTCCACAAAAGATGGCCCCCCACTGGTAACTAGGAGACTCCACCACAAGATGGCCGCCACACTGGGTAACAAGGGGACGTACTCCACCAACAAGATGCGCCCCACTGGTAATAGGAGACTCACAACAATGATATGTCCGGCCCTCCCTGGTAACTAGGAATCCAACAAAGGAAGGACTAGTCCACCAACAGATGGCCGCCACTGGTACTAGGAGACTCTCAACAAGATGCGCCACTGGTACTAGAGACTCCACAACAAGATGGCGCCCTCACTGGTAACTAGGAGATCCACCAACAAGATGGCGCCCCACTGGTAACTAGGAGACTCCACCAACAAATGGCCGCCCTCATGGTACTAGGAGACTCCACAACAAGATGGCGCCCACTGGTAACTAGGAGACTCCACCAACAAGATGCGCCCCACTGGTAACTAGGAGACTCCACCAACAAGATGGCGCCCACTGGTAACTAGGAGACTCCACCAACAAGATGGCGCCCACTGGTAACTAGGAGACTCCACCAACAAGATGGCGCCCACTGGTAATAGGAGACTCCACCAACAAGATGGCGCCCCACTGGTAACTAGGAGATCCACCAACAAGATGGCGCCCCACTGGTAACAGGAGACTCCACCAAAAATGGCGCCCTCACTGGTAACTAGGAGACTCCACCAACAAGATGGCGCCCCACTGGTAACTAGGAGACTCCACCAACAAGATGGCGCCCCACTGGTAACTAGGAGACTCCACCAACAAGATGGCCGCCCACTGGTAACTAGGAGACTCACAACAAGATGCGCCTCACTGGTAACTAGGAGACTCACCACAGATGGCCCTCCAATGGTAACTAGGAGACTCACCAACAAGATGGCCGCCACTGGTAACTAGGAGACCCACCAACAAGATGCCCCTCACTGGTAACTAGGAGACTCCACAACAAGATGGCCCCCATGGTAACTAGGAGACTCACCAACAAGATGGCCGCCTCACTGTAACTAGGAGACTCACCAACAAATGGCCCCCCCACTGTAACTAGGAGACTCCACAACAAGATGGCCCCTCACTGGTAACTAGAGACTCACCAACAAGATGGCCGCCCCACTGGTAACTAGGAGACTCCCAACAAGATGGCCGCCCCACTGGTACTAGGAGACTCCACCAACAAGATGGCCGCCACCACTGGTAACTAGGGACTCCACCAACAAGAATGGCCGCCATCACTGGTAACTAGGAGACTCACCAACAGATGGCCGCCCCACTGGTAACGGAGACTCACCAACCAAATGGCCGCCAGGAGACCACCAAAGATGGCCGCCCCACTGGTAACTAGGAGACTCCACCAACAAGATGGCCGCCCTCACTGGTAACTAGGAGACTCCACCAACAAGATGGCCGCCCCACTGGTAACTAGGAGACTCACCAACAAGATGGCGCCCCACTGGTAACTAGGAGACTCCACCAACAAGATGGCCGCCCACTGGTAACTAGGAGACTCCACCAACAAGATGGCGCCCACTGGTAACTAGGAGACTCCACCAACAAGATGGCCGCCCCACTGGTAACTAGGAGACTCACCAACAAGATGGCCGCCCTCACTGGTAACTAGGAGACTCCACCAACAAGATGGCCGCCCCACTGGTAACTAGGAGACTCCACCAACAAGATGGCCGCCCCACTGGTAACTAGGAGACTCCACCAACAAGATGGCCGCCCCACTGTAACTAGGAGACTCCACCACAAGATGGCCGCCCCACTGGTAACTAGAGACTCCACAACAAGATGGCGCCCCACTGGTAACTAGAGACTCCACCAACAAGATGGCCGCCCTCACTGGTAACTAGGAGACTCCACCAACAAGATGGCCGCCCTCACTGGTAACTAGGAGACTCCACCAACAAGATGCGCCCACTGGTAACTAGGAGACTCCACCAACAAGATGGCCGCCCTCACTGGTAACTAGGAGACTCCACCAACAAGATGGCCGCCCCACTGGTAACTAGGAGACTCCACCAACAAGATGCCGCCCTCACTGGTAACTAGGAGACTCCACCAACAAGATGGCGCCCCACTGGTAACTAGGAGACTCCACCAACAAGATGGCGCCCCACTGGTAACTAGGAGACTCCACCAACAAGATGGCCGCCCTCACTGGTAACTAGGAGACTCCACCAACAAGATGGCCGCCCCACTGGTAACTAGGAGACTCCACCAACAAGATGGCCGCCCCACTGGTAACTAGGAGACTCCACCAACAAGATGGCCGCCCTCACTGGTAACTAGGAGACTCCACCAACAAGATGGCCGCCCCACTGAGTAACTAGGAGACTCCACCAACAAGATGGCCGCCCCACTGGTAACTAGGAGACTCCACCAACAAGATGGCCGCCCCACTGGTAACTAGGAGACTCCACCAACAAGATGGCCGCCCTCACTGGTAACTAGGAGACTCCACCAACAAGATGGCCGCCCCCACTGGTAACTAGGAGACTCCACCAACAAGATGGCCGCCCCACTGGTAACTAGGAGACTCCACCAACAAGATGGCCGCCCTCACTGGTAACTAGGAGACTCCACCAACAAGATGGCCGCTCCACTGGTAACTAGGAGACTCCACCAACAAGATGGCCCCCACTGGTAACTAGGAGACTCCACCAACAAGATGGCCGCCCTCACTGGTAACTAGGAGACTCCACCAACAAGATGGCCGCCCTCACTGGTAACTAAAAGACTCCACCAACAAGATGGCCGCCCTCACTGATAACTAGGATACTCCACCAGCAAGATGGCCGCCCCCACTGGTAACTAGGAGACTCCACCAACAAGATGGCCGCCCCTACTGGTAACTAAGACATTCCACCAACAAGATGGCCGCCCTCACTGGTAACTAGGAGACTCCACCAACAAGATGGCCGCCCCCACCGGTAACTAGGAGACTCCACCAACAAGATGACCGCCCTCACTGGTAACTAGGAGACTCCACCAACAAGATGGCTGCCCTCACTGGTAACTAGGAGACTCCACCAACAAGATGGTCGCTCCCACTGGTAACTAGGAGACTCCACCAACAAGATGGCCGCCCTCACTGGTAACTAGGAGACGCCACCAACAAGATGGCCGCTCCCACTGGTAACTAGGAGACTCCACCAACAAGATGGCCGCCCTCACTGGTAACTAAAAGACTCCACCAACAAGATGTCAGCCCCACTGGTAACTAGGAGACTCCACCAACAAGATGGCCCCCATTATTCATAACTAGGAGACTCCACCAACAAGATGGCCGCTCCCACTGGTAACTAGGAGACTCCACCAACAAGATGGCCACCCCCACTGGTAACTAGGAGACTCCACCAACAAGATGGCCGCCCTCACTGGTAACTAGGAGACTCCACCAACAAGATGGCCGCCCTCACTGGTGACTAGGAGACTCCACCAACAAGATGGCCGCCCTCACTGGTAACTAGGAGATTCCATCAACAAGATGGCTGCCCCACTGGTAACTAGGAGACTCCACCAACAAAATGGCCGCCCTCACTGGTGACTAGGAGACTCCACCAACAAGATGGCCGCCCTCACTGGTAACTAGGAGACTCCACCAACAAGATGGCTGCCCCCACTGGTAACTAGGAGACTCCACCAACAAGATGGCCGCCCCCACTGGTAACTAGGAGACTCCACCAACAAGATGGCCGCCCCCACTGGTAACTAGGAGACTCCACCAACAAGATGGCCGCCCCCACTGGTAACTAGGAGACTCCACCAACAAGATGGCCGCCCTCACTGGTAACTAGGAGACTCCACCAACAAGATGGCCGCCCCCACTGGTAACTAGGAGACTCCACCAACAAGATGGCCGCCCTCACTGATAACTAGGATACTCCACCAGCAAGATGGCCGCCCCCACTGGTAACTAGGAGACTCCACCAACAAGATGGCCGCCCCTACTGGTAACTAAGACATTCCACCAACAAGATGGCCGCCCTCACTGGTAACTAGGAGACTCCACCAACAAGATGGCCGCCCCCACCGGTAACTAGGAGACTCCACCAACAAGATGACCGCCCTCACTGGTAACTAGGAGACTCCACCAACAAGATGGCTGCCCTCACTGGTAACTAGGAGACTCCACCAACAAGATGGTCGCTCCCACTGGTAACTAGGAGACTCCACCAACAAGATGGCCGCCCTCACTGGTAACTAGGAGACTCCACCAACAAGATGGCCGCTCCCACTGGTAACTAGGAGACTCCACCAACAAGATGGCCGCCCTCACTGGTAACTAAAAGACTCCACCAACAAGATGTCAGCCTCACTGGTAACTAGGAGACTCCACCAACAAGATGGCCCCCATTATTCATAACTAGGAGACTCCACCAACAAGATGGCCGCTCCCACTGGTAACTAGGAGACTCCACCAACAAGATGGCCACCCCCACTGGTAACTAGAAGACTCCACCAACAAGATGGCCGCCCTCACTGGTAACTAGGAGACTCCACCAACAAGATGGCCGCCCTCACTGGTGACTAGGAGACTCCACCAACAAGATGGCCGCCCTCACTGGTAACTAGGAGATTCCACCAACAAGATGGCTGCCCCCACTGGTAACTAGGAGACTCCACCAACAAAATGGCCGCCCTCACTGGTGACTAGGAGACTCCACCAACAAGATGGCCGCCTTCACTGGTAACTAGGAGACTCCACCAACAAGATGGCTGCCCCACTGGTAACTAGGAGACTCCACCAACAAGATGGCGCTCCCACTGGTAACTAGGAGATTCCACCAACAAGATGGCGCTCCCACTGGTAACTAGGAGACTCCACCAACAAGATGGCGCTCCCACTGGTAACTAGGAGACTCCACCAACAAGATGGCCGCCCCCACTGGTAACTAGGAGACTCCACCAACAAGATGGCCGCCCTCACTGGTAACCAGGAGACTCCACCAACAAAATGGCCACCCTCACTGGTGAGTAGGAGACTCCACCAACAAGATGGCGCTCCCACTGGTAACTAGGAGACTCCACCAACAAGATGGCCACCATCACTGCAGGGACGGTTGAGTCTAGAGAATACAGGCTGCTTGCAGGTCCTGACTGCAGCCTATACAGTCTAGCACCCTCACTACTGAAGATGCTAGAGAATACAGGCTGCTTGTAGGTCCTGACTGCAGCCCATACAGTATAGCTGTTTCACTATTGGAGACGCTAGAGAATACAGGCTCCTTGCAGATTTATATTAGTGGTTACATCAGAATGTACAGGCTCCTTCCAGGTCCTGACTGCAGCCCATACGGTCTAGCTGCTTCACTAATGAAGACGCTAGAGAGTACAGGCTACTTCCAGGTTTATATTAGTGGTTATATTAGTGGTTACATCACAATGTACAGGCTCCTTCCAGGTCCTTTTACCACAGCAGATTCTGGTCAGACGACCATTGCACTCAGTGCTGTATGCAGCTCTGCCCAGCTGATACAGCACTGATGTTGATATAGTTTAAAACTAACTAAATTTCCATAATGTCAGTTTTCTGTCATTTTTGGTTTTTCTTGCACTCTTTTTGTTGCTGTGTGCAGCTGGGCCGTATGGGTGCATTTGTTCTGGCGCAGGTAACGGTGTTGAATGCCGTAACAGCCCGCCTACTGAGATGGGGGTTAATGTAAGAGGCTGGGCATACACTGTGCAGGCCTGTGTGAACTGCGCCCTATATGGAGCCCATTGTGTGTGCAGGACAACCAGTAGTCACTCCTTCCAGTTCCTGACTGCAGCCCATACAGTCTAGCTGCTTCACTAATGAACACACTAGAGAGTACAGGCTAATTGCAGGTCTGACTGCAGCCTGTACAGAGAATACAGGCTCCATCCAGGTCCTGACTGCAGCCTGTACAGAGAATACAGGCTCCTTCCAGGTCCTGACTGCAGCCCATACAGTCTAGCTGCTTCACTAACACGCTACAGAGTACAGGCTCCTTGCAGGTCCTGACTGCAGCCTATACAGAGAATACAGGCTCCTTGCAGGTATATATTAGTGACTACTG
>JARQOC010002620.1:0-23302 GCA_033576535.1 Allobates femoralis | reverse complement strand
TTTTTCCCCCAACTCGAATCACTCAATGACTAAAATCGAACTACTCTTCGATCGAATTATCAATCGAATCTCATCTCATCGACTCGAATCAATCGAATCGACTGAATGGAATCTCATTTTATTTACTCGAATGCTCGATTGACTCAATGACTCGAATTCATCATCTCATCGAATCAAATCGACTCGAATGCTCGAATCGATCTCATCTCATCGACTCGAATCAATCGAATCGACTTGAATGAATCTCATTTTATTTACTCGATCGACTCGAATTGACTCGAATTCGACTCGAATTGACTCAATTCGATATCGAATCTCATCTCATCGACTCGAATCGACTCGAATTGACTCGAATCGAATCTCATTTTTACTCGAATCGACTCGAATTGACTCTATCATATCGACTCGATCACTCGAATCGACTTGAATCAATCTATTTCATCGAATCGACTCGAATTGACTCGATATCGACTATATGATCGACTCAATCGACATCGAATCGACTCAGAATCGAAATCTCATTTTATTTATTGAATCCTCGAATGACTCGAATCGATTCAAATTGATCGAATCTCAATCTACATCGAATCGACTCGAATTGACTCGAATCGAATCTCATCTCACCGACTCGAATCGACTCGAATCGACTAATCGAACTCTATCTCATCGACTCGAATGACTCGATATTCGAATTCTCATCTCATCGACTGAATCAACTCGAATCGACTTGAATGGAATCTCATTTTATTTACTCGAATTGACTCTAAAATTGAACCCCGAATCGTTCGAACGAATTTATCTCAATGACCAAATTGTTTTTTAAAAATAAATTCAAATCTCCTTTTTATGTTTTTTAAATGGGACTCGTTGACTCGAATCACTCAATAAATTTTTTATTTTAATTTTAAATCGAAGTTCAATTTGAACCCAATCATTGAACGAATAATCTTTATTGAATGGAAAATTTATTTTTCTCAGAATTGACTAAAATCGATCTCATTTTATGGTCACTTTAAAATCAAACCCAATCGACTCGAATCGATCAATTAATTCTTTTTTATTAACTATTCGAACCAAATTCAAAACCTTGAATAAATCAATTTTTATCAAAATCGACTCGAATGTCAATCGCTTCGAATTAACCCCCAAATCCTCAAAAAATTTAACCCCAATTTATCAAAAAAATTTGAATGGAATCTCTTTTATTTATCGAATGACTGAATTAAATAAATCGATGAACCCATTCTCCTCATCGACTCAATCGAAAATTTGACTCGAATCAATCCTCTTGACTCGAATCAATCGACTAAATGGAATCTCATTTTATTTTTTTAATGACTCGATTGTAAAATTTTCATCAAATAAATATTCTCATGCATGACTCAATTTTTGGGAAACATAATTGATTCCCCAAATTTCCAAAAATTTCATTTTATTTCTCAAATCACTCGAATTGACTCAATAATATTTTGGAAGGTTTCTACCTCAATTCAACTCAAATAACAAATTCATTTTCTCATTTATTTCCCAAATTTGATCATTGTAATGATAAATTTACGATCCTTTGTCTTAAATCAACTCATCGACTGTTTGAACAAGAAGGGAATCTCATTTTATTTACTAAATTGCTCGAATGACTAATCGACTCAATTTTAAAAAATTTATTCTATTTCCAAATCTTTACCCACTTTTGATCAATACTCGAATGTTTTGTTTGAATTCTTTTTTCCCTCTCTCGTTTTGATCAAGATCAAATTTCAATTACCCAGCCTTTGAAAACTGGGGAATTATTTTATTTACTCGAATCGAATCGAATTGACTCAAATCGACTCGGAATCGTAATCTCTCTCATCGACTCGAAATCGACTCGAATTGAATCGAATCTCATTATTACTCGAATCGACTCGAATGACTCAAATGGAATCATTTTATTCCGAATTCGTCACTTGAATCGAATCCAAATTTACTCGAATCGACTCAATTCTCGATCGAATCGATTCGAATTGATCGAAATCTCTCATTTAAAATCGAATCAACTCAAACCCGATTTGATGGAATTCATTTTATTTACTCGAATCGACTCAAATTGATCAAATCGACTCAATTATTTTCCCTATTCAAATCGTCAAATTATCGAATCTATTCAACTCGATAATCGACTTGAATGGAATCTCATTTTATTTATCGAATCACTGGGAATTGCCCAAAATCGATCGAATTGATCCCCCAAAATTCGACTCGAATTTCGAATCCCCATCTCATCGAATCAACTCGAATGACTCGAATGAATCTTTTTTATTACTGAATCGACTCGAATTGATCGTCATCTCATTTAGTCTATCGACCGAATCACTCGATCGACAAGGGAAATTTCATTTTATTTACTCGAATCGACTCGAATTGACTCAAAATTCGATTCAAATTTGAATTTTTATCGAAATCACTCAATTTCGACTTGAATGAATCATTTTATTTATGAATGACTGGGAATTGACTCGAATCGCCAATAAATTCAATTTAAATCTCATTCGACTCGAATCAACTAAACTCGAATCGACTGAATTGAATCTCATTTATTTACTCGAATCGACCCCGAATTGACTCAAATCGACTCGAATTGATCTCTCATGGACTCGCTTTGACTCGAAATTTGACCGAATCGAATCTCATCTGACTAAAATCAACTCGAATCGACTCGAAGGGAATCTCATTTTATTTACTCAAATCGACTCGAATTGACCCCAAATCGACTCGAATTACCGAATCTTCTCATCGACTCGAATCAACTCGAATCGACTCAAAAATTCATTCTCGAACGATATTACTCGAATCAATCAAATGGACTCATATTAATTATACTCATCGACTCGAATTACTCGAATACTTGAAAATCTCATTTTTTACCGAATCGACTCAAATTTGACCTCGATCGATACTCGAGAATCAAATTTCCCATTCTCATCGACTCGAATCGACTCAATTACGATTTAGATCTTACGATCTACTAATTCATTTTATTTACTTGAATCGACCGAATTGACTGAATCGTTCAAATTGATCGACCCATCTACTCGATCGACTCGAATTGACTCGAATCGATCTCATCTCACCGACTCGAATCGACTCGAATGGGATCAATCGAATCTTACTAGATCGACTCGAATCGACTCGAATAACACAATTTTAAATTCTCATCTCATCGACTCGAATCAACTCAATCGACTGATGGAATCTCATTTTATTTCCCGAATCGACTCGAATTGCTAATCGACTCGAATTAAACTTCCTTTAATCATCGAAACTCGAATCGAATCCATCTCACGATCAATCAATCGACCTGAATGGAATCTCATTTTATTTACTCGAATCGACTCGAATTGACTCAATATTGAATTCATTCTCATCCTCTCTCAACGATCGACTTAAGGTCTCATTTTTACTCGACGACTCGAATTGACTCAATAAACTCATCTCTCGACTCGAATCAACTCGAATCATGAATGAATCTCTTTTATTTACTTCAAATTTGAGTCATTCGAATTGACTCAAATGACTCGATCGAATCTCATCTCATCGAATCACTCGAATGATCGATGAATCTCATCTTCGCTGAATTGATCAATTTCGAAATCTAATCTCATCGACTCGAATCAACTCGATCGACTAAAATGGAATCTCATTTTATTTTATCGAAATCGACTCGAATTGACTCAAAATCAAACATCCTAAAATCGAATTCATTATCACTCGAATCACTCGATCGTTGTTCGAATCTATTTTATTTCCCGAATGACTCGAATTGATCAATCGACTCAATTTTATGACTTGATCGAATCGACTCAATCGAAATCGACTCGAAATAACTCAAATATCGTAATCTCATTTTATTTACTAAATCGACTCGAATTTGATATGCTCATTATCAAATCTAAACTCGAATCGACTCGAATCATCAATTTATCTTTAACTCGAATCGACTCGAAGACTCGAATTGAATCAATCTCTCGACTCAAATTTCATGAAATGACTGAATATCAATTCATTTATGACTCGAAACCATTCGAATTGGAATCTATTTTATTACTCGAATCGACTCAAAATTAACTCATGTTGATCTCATCTCATACTATCAATCGATCGACTTGGAATCGTTTTATTTACCAATCGACTCGAATTGACTTCAAATTTCTCATCGACTAATGAATCACTGAATCGACTCGAATGGAAATAATCTCATTTTATTTACTCGAATCGACTCAAATTGACTAATCGATGAATTGATCTCAATCGATTAAACAATCCTAAAATCGACTAAAATGGAACTCAAATATTTCTCAACCCCGACTCAAATTTGACTCGAAACTTATCGACTCGAATCGACTCAATTATATAAATCTATTCATCGACTCGAATCAACTCGATCGATTTGAAGGAATCTCATTTTATTTATTTGAATCGACTCGAATTGACTAAATTCGAAATCGAATCTATCTCACCCTTCATCGACTCGAATTGACTCGAATCAAACTCTGAATCGACTCGTCAATATTGAATGACTCATCATTTATTTACCTCGAATCGATCGAATTGACTAATGAATCATTTTAATTACTGAATCGACTCGAATTGATTTCAATCGATTAATCGAATCTCATCTCATCGATCAAATGACTAAAATTTGATTGAATGAATCTCATTATGTTACTGGAATCGACTTTCTGAATTGACTCGAATCGACTCGAATTGACTCATATTGAATCTCATCTCATCGACTCGATCAACTCGAATCGACTTGAATGGAATCCATTTTATTTTAACCCTCGAAGATCGCTCGAATTACCGACCTCAAATTTCCGAATCACATTGTTATTACAGTCCATCGAATACGACTGAATCGATCTCATTTTATTTTGTTCACTCGAGACTCGAACGATCAATTAATCCCCATCGATTGATCGAATAACTCAATTTGATTTGAATGATCTCATTTTTTTACTCGAATCAACTCGAATTGACTAAAATTTGACCGATTTTCAATCTCTTATCGACTCGAATCGATCGAATTGACCAATTCATCTCTTATCGACTGAATCAATCGACTCGAATTGAACATCTCATTTATTTACTCGATCGACTCGATTGACTCAATGACTCGAATCATCTCTATCGAATCACTCAAATTTGACTCGATGATTATATTATTATCGAATCGGACTCGAATACTCAAAATCGATATCTCATTTTATTACTGATCGACTCGAATGACTCGAATGGGACTCAAATGGAATTTCATTTTATTAACTCGTAATCGCCCTGAATCATCTCATTTTATTTACTTGAATCGACTCAAATTTGATTATCTTTGAATCAATCATTCAAATCGACCTTGAATGGAATCTCATTTATTACTCGAATCGACTCGAATTGATCTCGAATCGAATCTCATCCTCACTCGACTCATCGACCGAATTGACTCGAATCGATCATCTCTCGATCGAATCAACTCGATCGACTCGAAGGGAAATCTATTTTATTTACTGAATGGGCCCTCGAATTGACAAAAATTTCGAATCTTCATTTTATGACTTGAATCGACTCGTTTTCGACTCGAATTCGACTCGAATGAATTCATTTTATTTACCGAATCGACTCGAATCGATGAATCGAAATCTCATTTTTATTTACTTGAATCGACTCGAATTGACTCGGAATCGATCTCCAAATTGAATTAACTCATTTACATCGAATCAAACTCAAATCGACTTGAATGGAATCTCATTTTTTTTACTCGAATGACTCGAATTGACTCGATCGAACTCGATTTGATTATCGAATCTCATCTCATCGACTCAATAATGGGACTGAATGGAATCTCATTTTATTTACTCGAATCGACTCGAATTGACTCAATTCAAATTTATCAATCTCATCCCGACTCGAATCAACTCGAATGACTGAATGGAATCTCATTTTATTACTCGTGATTCGACTCGGATTTTACCAATCGACTCGAATTGACTCAATCGATCGAATGAATCTCATCTCATCGTTTGAATCGAATCGAATCGACTGAATGGATCTCATTTATTTCTCGTCGATGAATCGTTTTTCGAATTGAACTCGAATTATCCCCGACTCGAATAAATCTGATGAATCTCTTTTTATTACTCGAATCGACTCGAATTGACTAACGTTCAAATTTATCTCATCGACTGAATACTCAAATTGATGAATCGAATTCATTTTATTTTGAACGATCGAAATGAATCGACTCGAATCATTCATGATTAAATCTCAATCGAAATCTCATTTTATTTACTTGAAATCGACTAAAATTGACTCGAATCGATTCGAATTGAATCCATCATCGCATCGATTGAATCGAATCAACTCTTAAAATCGACTGAATGGAATCTCATTTTATTTACTCAATCGACTCGAATGACTCGAATCGACTCGAATTCAAAATTCTATCTCATCGACTCGAATCAAATCAAATTTTGATTAAACTCATTTATTACTAAATTTGACTCGATTAAACTCAAATCGACTCAGAATCTCACCCTTCTCGCATCCAATCGACTCGAATCAAAACTCGAATTGACTGGGAATTGAGAATTCTTTTTTATCCTCAATCAAATCAATCGAATCGATTTGAATGGAATCTCATTCTATTACTCAAAATCGACTCGATATTTGACTCAATCGATTCAAATTTGACTCCGATTAAACTCATTCGACTCGAATCGACTCGAATGACTGAATCGAATCTCATTCATTAACCCCGAATGACTCCCCGAATCGACTCTTATGAATCGACTCGAATTGATTATTCTATGACTCGAATCAACCTCAAAAATCGACTGAATGGAATCTCATTTTATTACTGAATCGATCGAATTGACTCAAACAAATCGAATCGAATCTCATCGACTCGAATCACTCGTTCGACTTGAGAATCTATTTTATTTACTCGAATGACTCGAATTGACTCGAATCGACCGAATTCGAATCTCTCAATCGAATCGACTGGGAATTGACTCGAATCGAATCTAATCCTCATCGTCTCGAATCGACTTGAATGGAATCTTCATTTTATTTACTCGAATTCGACTCGAATTGACTCGAATTGACTCAAATATTGTTTAATCTCATTCTCAATCAAATTTTCGAATCAACTCAAATTTGACTTGAATGGAATCTCATTTTATTATCGAATCGACTGAATTGACTCAATCGATGAAATTACAATTCGACTCGAATTCATCTCATCGACTCGAATCACCGAATGACTCGAATGAATCTCATTCTGACTCGAATCACTCGAATTGACTCAATCGATTCATTTCACTCATCCTCAATACTCAAATCGACTTGAATGAATTCATTTTATTTATTTAATCGACTCAAATTTTCTCGAATCGCTCGAATTGAACTTCTTCTGAATCGACTCAAATGAATCTCAATCACTCGAAATCAACTGGAATTGGGACTCTTATCGAATATTCATGAATCACTCTCATCGACTCGAATCGACTCGAATTGACTCGAATGAATTCATTTTTTTACAATCGATTCGCAATCAAAATATTGAAATCTATCTCATCATTTTATTTACTCGAATAAACTTAAATTTAAACTCTTGAATTGCAAATTGTCGAATATAAATATCTCATCTCAATCGATTTGAATCGAATCAACTCAAATCAAACTTGAAATTGGAATCTCATTTTTTTTTACTCGAATCGACTCAAAATTGACTCACAATCGACTCGAATCTCTCTCTCTCATCGACTCGAATCGACTCGAAATTGACCTCGAAATCTCATCTCATCGACTCGAATCAATCGACTCGAATGGAATCTCATTTTATTTACTCAAATCAAATAAATTTACTAAAAATCGATCAATCTATCTCATTCATCTTACTCGAAATCACTCGAATCTCGAATCGATTGGGAATCTGTTTTTATTTAACTTCCGAATCGACTCGAATTGACTCAAAATCGAATTCATTTTATGACTGAATCACTCGAATCGACTCGAATGGGATCTAAAATGGATTTATTTTATTTATCAAATAATCGACTCGAATTGAACTCTCATTTCTCATCTCTTTCTCATCTTTGAATCCGACACTCAATTGACTTGAATGGAATCTCATTTATTACCGAATCGACTCGAAATGAATCAAATCAATTACTCGGATGAGACCTAAATTTACTCAATCGAATCTCATTTGACTCAATATCGAATTAAATTAAAACTAAAAATCAAATTTAAATGAAAATCAACTGAATTCGCTTGAATGAATCTCATTTTATTTTTTTAAATGATAAATTGACTCAAATCGACCCAAATCGAATTCTTCATATCGAATCGCTCTTTGAATTGACTCGAATCGAATCTCACTCATCGCTGAATGAATCGAATCGATTTGAATAATTCTTTTTATTTACCGTTCGACTCAAAATGGATCAATCTCATTTTCCCTCAAATCGACTCGAAAACTTTTGAATTGACCGATGAATCTCTTTCCATCAACTCGAATCGACTAAAATGAATCTCATTTTATTTATAATCGATCAATTAAATCAAATCCAAAACGAACCACTCTAAATAAATCGATCAATCTTATCTCCTCTGACCCCAATCGATCGATGAATGAGTCTCTTTGATTACTAAAATTGATCGAACGAATTTTTCATTCATCGAAATCAACTCAATCGATGGTGGAATTCTTTTTATTTACTGAATCACCGAATTGACTCAAATCGATCGAATGAATCTCACCCCGACTCGAACGACTCGAATTGACCAAAAATTCTTTCATGCTGGGAATCCTGAATGACCGAATGATTCATTTTTTATTAATCGCTCGAATGACTCAATCGACTCGAATGGAACTTTTATTTTCACGAATCGACTCAAATCACAAAATCAATCTCATTTTATTTACCGAAAATTGCTCGAATCGATTCGAATTGAACTCATCTCATCTTTTGAACGAATCAACCAATCCGAATGAATCTCATTTTATTTACTGAATGACTCGAATTGCCAAAATCGCCCGAATTATCCCTCCCGACTAAAATCGATGAATTAATCAATCATCTCATGTCGAATCAATCGACTGAAGGGGAATTCATTTTTTTTACTCGAATGACTCAATTTGACTAAAAATGATTCGAATCGAATCTCATCTCATCGACTCAAATCGATGAATTGCCCCCGAATGAATTATTATGACTGAATCACTCAAATCGACCGATGGAATTATTTTATTTACCAATCGCTCGAATGATTTTAAAAATTTCCTTTTTATATTTCTGTACTTAACCCACCGAAATCGAAAAACCAATCGACTAATGGAATTCATTTTTTTTAAATCAATGACTGAATTACTCAACGTTCGAATTACTCATCTCATCTTTGTCGAATCAACCAAAATCGATTTGAATGGAATCTCATTTTATTTACTGAATGACTCGAATTGACTCAAAATCGATTGATAATCTCATCTCATCGATTTCGAACACTCAAATGACTGAATGAATTCTTTTTATAGGAATCAACTCGAATGACCAATGAACTATTTTTTTACTCGAATGACTAATTGACTCAAATTAAAATCTCATTTTTGATTTGAATCGATCAATTCACTCATATCTTAAAACCAATTTTTTTTTACCAATCAAATCTCAAATTGATTGAATGAATCTCATTATAAATTTAATCAAATCAATAATCGACTAAAAATATTTAATTCCATCGATCAAATTTGACTCAAATGACTCAAATTTGACCTTTTTCTCACCTCAATGAATCTAATCGATTGAATGGAATCTCATTTTATTTACTCGTCGACTCGAATTGATCAAATGACTCACTCATTTCCTTGTTGAATCTTTTATTCCTCAAATCGAACCCAACCTCGAATAATTAAAGGGAAAAATTCTCATTTTTTTACCGAATCACTCAAATTTTGATAAAATTTTCAATCGAATTACTCTCATCGTACTCGAATCTAAAAATCACCCATCTCATGACTCGAATCAATCGAATGATCGTTTAATTTTTTTATTTCTCAAATACTCAAATTGATTTAATCGAATTCTATTTTATTTTTTTAATCGACTCAATGACCAAATCGACTCAAGGGAATTCATTTTTTTTACCAATGGCTCAATCAAATTCATTTTTTTATTTGAATCCTCGAATTTGATGAATCGATTCAATTGAATCAATCTAAATCATGAATCGACTAAAAATTTACTAAATAAAATCTCTTTTTACCGACTCAAATTTGATCAATCGACTAAAATCTCTTTCATCACTAAAACGACTCGAATTGACCAATTTTCCTCATCGCTCAACCCCGAATCGACTGAATAAATCTTTTTTTTTACTCAAATCGACCGATTGATTTTTCAAAACAAATTATTCTTTTCCTCAATATAAAATTGACTAAAATAAATTCATTTATACCGAATCGACTCAAATAATTATTTTATTTCTGAATGATAAATTGATGAATCGATTCGAATTAAATCTCTCTCAATGACTCGAATTTAATCAACTAAAACCCCGGACTGAATGGGAATTCAATTTTTTTACCTTCGACTCAAAATGATGAATCGACTGAATTGACTCGTCAAAATTCTCTCTCATCGCCCCGACAATCGAATGACTGATGAATCTATTTTATTTCCAAATTACTCGAATTGACTAAATGAATCTCATTTTTTTACTGAATCGACTCAAATTGACAAAAAAGACTCGATGAATTCTTTTTATTTCCGAACACTTTTTTTGATTTTAATCGAATTCTTTTTAATGAATCGACTCAAATTTGACTGAATCGAATTCTTTTTATGATTTGAATAAATCAACCCTCGAGAAATATCATTTTATTTCACAAATCGACCGAATCGTTGAATCGAATTAAATTTTTTTTATTTGAATCGACTCAAATTGCCGAATGATCAAAATTGAATCCATCTCATCACTCGAAAAAATTTCGATTTTTAAAAAGGAATCCATTTTTTTTAAAATCGACTCGAATTGACTCGATCAAAATCGAATTACTCATATGAATCCCCAAATTCCAATCTTTATTATACTAAATTTAACTCGAATGACTGGAATGGAACCCTTTTTTTATTTTACTCAATCGACTCGAATTGACCTCAAATCGAATCCATTTTTTTTCCTTATCGATCGAACACTCGAATGACTGAATGGAATTTCATTTTTTTTACTCAAATGACTCGAATTGACCCCGGTTTTTTTCGAATTGATCAATTAAAACGATGAATTAATTTAAAACCAACAAATCGACTTGAATAAATTTTCCCTTTTATTTATCGATTGACTCGAATTGATCGAATTAATTTTAATCTCATTTTGATCGAATAACTAAAAGACTTGAAGGATCTCATTTTATTTACTCGAATGATCGAATTGCCCAAAAATCGACCGAATTACCCTTTCCCTCACCCTCGAATCGACTCAATTGACTAAAACGAATTCATCTCATCGATCGAATCAAATGATTTGATGGAATCTTTTTTTTTACTGAAACGGACTCTATTAAATGAACCCACTTCGATGAAACCAATCCAAAATGAAACTTTTTTCCTAATGACTCAATTTGCAAATTTTTTTTAATTTAAATTGGTTCGCGGGACTAAATTTTTTTACTGAAACCAAATTCCAATTAAATTTTAAATTCATCTACTTTCGAAAAACTCAAATGTTTAAATGAATCTTTCAAACTCAATTTCGACTCAAATTTTACCAAATCAAATTTAAATCTCATCGACTCGAATCGCTCGAATTGACCGAATCTCATTCATCGATCAATTTAAAATCGGAAACTGAATGGAATTATTTTATTTACCAAATGGGACTCAAATTACTCAATAACAAAATTGAATTTATCTCATTCATCAACTCGAATCAACTCGAATAATGAATGAATTATTTTTTTACTAAATGACTCGAATTGACTAAATCGAATTCTCATTTAAATGAAACTTAATCCTCGAATCAAACCCCGAATCGATTTAATGGAATTCATTTTATTTCCCAAATCGACTCGAATTAAATCCTTTTAAATTTCAATGATCATGTTAAATCTTTAAAAATTCATTAACTCGAACAAACTCGTTTTGACTGGAATGGAATCTCATTTTAAACCCGAATTGACTCAAGATTCATTCGACTCAATGACTAATTTCCCAATTTAAATCGAATACTCTCTCTGCTCGAATCACTCGAATGACTCGTAAATCGATTTTATTTACTCAAATTACTCAATTGACTAAATCAAATTCATTTTATTCAAACCCTCAATGATCAACGCTCGTAATTTTTTTATTTCCAATCGCTCAATCGTTTTAATCAATCTCATTTTATTTACTGAATGACTAAATTGACCGAACGATTCAAATGGAAAATCGAAAACTAAAATCATTTGAAGGGACCTTTTTTACTAAAATCACTCAATTGACTCAAATGCCCGGGCCAAATCTCACTCCCCACACTGAATCGCCGAATTGACCAAAATCTCATTCATCGACTCGAATCGAATCGACTAAATGGAATCCATTTTTTTACTCGAATGACTCGAATTGACCAAATCGATTCGAATCAATCTACCCTCATCACTCGAATCGATAAATTGACTCGAATGAATCTATTTCATCGACTCGAATAAACCCTCAAATCGACTAAAGGGAATCGATTTTATTTACCGAATCGACCGAATTGATCAATCGACCCATTATGTACTTAATCGACTCGAATCACCGAATCGACTAAGGGAATTCATTTTTTTTACTCGAATCGCCCAAATTGTCAAAATCGTTCAAATTTGAATCTCATCTCATCGTTTGAATCGAATCAACCAAAATCGCTTAAAGGGAACTCATTTTATTTACCGAATCGACTCGAATTACTCAAACAAATCAAATTTTTTCTCATAATTGAAAAATCTCAATCAATCGACTGAATCAAATCGTTTGAATGAATCTCATTTTATTTATGAACACTCGAATTGCCAATCGACCCAAAAATCCCCATCAATCGAATACTCGAATTGACTCAAAATGAATCTCAATTATTGTCTCGAATCGATAAATCGACTAAAGGGAATTCATTTTTTTTACCGATTCGACCTCAAATTTTTTCTTGACTGAATTGACTCATGTTAAAATTTCTCATCTATCAAAATCGAATCAACTCAAATGACTTGAAGGGAAATTTCCATTTTTTTTACTCAATGACTCGAATTGCTCAATGATCGAATTGACTCAAATGTGAATCTCACTCATCGACTGAAGACTCGTTTGACTGAGAATCCATTTTACTAATGACTCAAATTTGACTCAAATGTTTTTTTTATTTCCCGATTGCTAAATCGATTTGAGAAAATAAATTTTCCGAAACTCGAACGATAAATTTGAATCTCATTTTTTTTATCAATAATAAAATCGATTGAATTGGAATCTCATTATTTTTTTGAATCGATAAAAATTTTTTTCAAAATCGATCGAATTCATTTTTCCTCATCACTCAAATTATCGAATTGAATCGAATCTCATCTCATGCTCGAATCAATCGATCAAAAGGAATCTCATTTTTTTTACTGAATCGACTCAAATTTGACTCAAATCGGATTCAAATCGAATCTCTCTTCGACTCGAAGACTCGAAGCTCGAATCAATCTATTTTCACGACTCGAATCAACCGAATGACTCGATGGAATCTTTTTTATTTATCAAAATTCGACTAAATTTGACTCGAATAAATTCATTTTATTTTAACCCCGAATGGGCTCGAATCGACTAATGGAATTCATTTTTTTTATGAATGCTCAAATTGATCGAATCGTTTTCGAATGAATTTTATCCATCGATTTGAATCGAATCAACTCAAATGACTGAATGGAATCTCTTTTTATTTACTCGAATCACCGAATTGACCGAATCGATCAATTGAAAAAATTTATTCATCGATGATCGAATCAATCAACGTTAAATCAATTCATTTTATTTACTTGAATCGACTCGAATTGGACATCGAATATTCGATTCAAATTGAATCGAACATTCATCTACTCGAATCGACTCGAATTGACTCGAATCGAATCATTCATCGACTCGAATCGACTCGAATCGATCGAATCGTCATCTCATCGACTCGAATCAACTCGAATCGAATGATCGAAATCTCATTTTATTGTACTTGAATCGACTCGAATTGACTCGAATCGACTCGAATGAATATCATTTATTTACACGATCCCGAATCGACTTGATCGAATCTCATTTATTTACTGAATCGACTCGAATTGACTCGATATCGAATATCTCATCTCATCGAACTCGAATCATACTCGAATGACTTCGATTGGAATCTCATTTTATTTACTCGATATCAGACTCGAATTGACTCAAATCGACTCGAATCTCATCTTTCATGACTGAATCGACTCGAATTGACGAATCGAATCTCATTGCAGACTCGAAACGAATCGACTCAATGGATCTCATTTATTTACTCGAATCGACTCGAATTGACTCAATCGATCGAATCGATTCCATATTGATCGAATTCCTCAATTGAACTCATATCGAATTCATTCATCGACTCGAATCAACTCGAATCGACTTGAATGGAATCTCATTTTATTTACTCGAATCGACTCGAATTGACACAAATCGACTCGATCTCATCTCTCCTCATCGAATCGAATCGACTCGAATTGACTCGAATCGAAATCTCATCTCATCGTCTCGAATATTGATCTCATCTATCGACTAATCAACTCGATCGACTTGAATGGAATTCTTATTTACTCGAATCGACCGAATTGACTCAATCGACTCGAATTACTCAAAATCGATCATTCGAATTCTCTCTCACCTCGAATGACTCGAATGACTCGAATGTATCTCTCTTCGACTCGATGACTCATTGATCGTTCGAATTCATTCATCGATCGATAACTCAAACGATTGATGAATTCATTATTCTGAATCGACTCGATGACTCGAATGACTCGTATTGAATCTTCTCACTCATCGACCGAATCATCATTTTTATTTCGACTCGAATGACTCGATGACGATCGAATCTCATCTCTCTCGACTCATGACTCGAATCGATCCATACGTCGATGATCGAATCATCATTAATATCTCATCGAGATCGAATCAATCAATCTCATTTATTACTTGATCGACCGAATTGACTCGAATCGATCAATGAATAACTATCTACCGAATCGACTCGAATGACTGATCGACTCAAATCGAATCGTAATTGACTCATCGACTGAATTGACTAATTTTGACTCGAATTCAATCATTGAATGAATCTATTTTATTTACTCGATCGACTCGAATGACTAAACGAATCTCTCTCTCGACTGATCGATGAATTGACCGATCGAATTCATTATGACTCGAACGAATGACTCGAATGGAATCTCATTTTATTTACTCGAATCGACTCGAATTGACTCAATCGATCGAATTCAATATTCGAATCATTCTGAATGAATCTATCTCATCGACTCGAATGCTCGAATGATCAATCGAATTCATCTCTCGACTGAATCAACTCGAATGATCGATGAATTTTTTATTTACTCGAATATCGAATTGACTAATCGACTCATTTTAGTATTATCGACTCGAATCTCGATCAATCGAATCGAATTATCTCATCGACTCGAATCGATGTCAATGAATTCATTCACGACTCGAATCACCAATCGATTGAATCGAATCTTATTATCGACTCGAATCGATCGAATTGACAAGATGAATCTATCTCATCGACTCGAATCAACTCGAATCGACTTGATGGAATCTCATTTTATTTACTCGAATCGACTCGAATTGACTCAAATCGACTCGAATGATTCTTATGACTCAATCGACTCGAATAACTCAATGAATCATCGACTCATGACTCGAAGAATCATTTACTCAATCGACTCGAATTCGATCAATGATCTATTATCATCGAATCGACTCGAATTGACTCGAATCATTAATTCTCTCATCTCATCGACTCGAATGGAATTCAATTTTTACGAATCGCGACTTGAATGGAATCTCATTTTATTTACTCGAATCGACTCGAATTGACTCAATCGACTCATTATTACTTACGACTCGAGACTCGAATTGACTCGAATGGAATTCATTTTATTTACCGAATCGACTCGAATTTGAATCAATCATTTTTTCTCATCGACTCGAATACTCGAATCGATTCGAATGAATCTCATTTTATTACTCAATCGACTCGAATGACTCATTTTTTCAAACTCGAATTGACCAATATGAATCTCATTTTCCATGACTCGAATCGACTCGAATTGACTGATGAATCTCATCTCATCTCGAATCGAATCACTTATGATCTCATTTTATTTACTTGAATCGACTCGAATTGACTCAAATCGATGAATCAATCTCATGTCATCACTCGAATCGACTTGAATCGACTCAATTTATTGATCGACTCGAATTGACTCGAATCAACTCAATGACTCGAATATCGATTTATTTGACTCGAATCAACTCGAATCGACTGAATCGAATCTATTTTATTTACTTGATGACTCGAATTGACTCAATCGATGAATAAAATTCATCATTCACATCGAATCGACTCGAATGAATCTCATTTATTTACTGAATCGACTCGAATTGACTCAATCGTCGAATTGAATCTCGAATTCATCTCATCGACTGAATCAACTCGATATCGAATGGAATCTCATTTTATTACTGAATCGACTCGAATTGACCAATCGATCGAATTCATCTCATCGACTCGAATCACTCAATGACTGAATCGAATCTCATTTATCTGATCGACTCGAATCTCAATGACTAATGAATTCATTTTATTTACTCGAATCGACTCGATTATGACTCGAATTGACTCATGAATCTAATCGATGAATCAACTGAATTGACTGAATGAATCTCATTACTCGAATCGACTCGAATCTCAATCGACTCGAATTGAATCTCATCTATTGACTCGAATACGATTTTCCGATCTATCTCAATCGACTCGAATTGACTCGATCGATTCATCTCATCGACTCGAATCAACTCATCAAATCAATCTCATTTTATTATGAATCGACTCGAATTGACTCAATCGATCATGAATCCATCTCATCGACTCGAATCAAACTCATCGATCGACTGAATATCTCATTTTATCTACTCGAATCGACTCGATACTCAATCGACTCAATCATCGACTCGAATTGACTCAATTGAATTCATCTCATCGACTCGAATCAACTGAATCGACTCGAATGGAATCATTTTATTTACTCGAATGACTCGAATTGACTCAATCAAATTATTCACTCGACTCGATATCGAATGTCATCTCATTTATCTGAATCGACTCGATGACTCGAATCGACTCGATGGAATTCATTTTATTTCCGAATCGACTCGAATTGAATCGAATCATTTAATCGATCGATCATACTCGAATCGATGAATGAATCTATCATGATGAATCAACTCAATCACTTGAATGGAATCTATTTTATTTACTCGAATCGACTCGAATTGACTCAATCGACTCAATTCATTCTCTCATGACTCGAATGACTCGAATTGCTCGAATCAATCTCATCTCATCGATCAATCGAATCGACTCGAATGGAATCTCATTTTATTTACTCGAATCACTCGAATTGACTAAATCGATTCGAATCGAATCATCATCTCATCGACTCGAATCGACTCGAATTGACTCGAATCGAATCTCATTCATCGACTCGAATCAACTCGAATCGACTCGAATGGAATCTGATTTTATTTACTCGAATCGACTCGAATTGACTCAATCGAATTCATTTTTACTTGATCGACTCGAATCGACTCGAATCGACTCGAATGTATTTTTATTACTCGAATGACTTGATCGAATCTCATTTTTTCAATCGAATTGACTCGATATTTATCTATACGATTCGATCAACTCAATCGACTTGAATGGAATCTCATTTTATTTACTCGAATCGACTCGAATTGACTCAAATCGACTCGAATATCTCCCTCATCGACTCGAATCGACTCGAATTGACCGAATCGAATCTATCTCATCGACTCGAATCATCGATCGAATGGATCTCATTTTATTACTCGAATCGACTCGAATTGACTCAATCGATTCGAATGAATCTCATTCATACTCGAATCGACTCGAATTGACTGAATCGAATCCATTCACGCTCGAATCAACTCGAATGACTCAATGATTTATATCAATCAACTCGAATTGACTCAATTGAATCTCATTTTATGACTGAATCGACTCGAATCGATAATGGAATTCATTTTATTTACTCGAATCGACTCGAATTGACTCAATCGATTCGAATTATCTCATTCATCGATTTGAATCGAATCAACTCAAATCGACTCATTGAATGGAATCTCATTTTATTTACTCGATCGACTCGAATGACTCAAATCGACTCGATTGAATCTCATCTATCGACTCGACACTCGAATTGATGAATCGATTATTTGATCACTCGAATGACTCGATCGAACTTTATTCAATCGATCGAATACTCGAATCGACTCGAATGGAATTCATTTATTTACTCGAATCGACTCAATTGATCAATCGACTCTGACTTTAATAACGATCGACTTGATGGAATTCATTTTATTCTCGAATCGACTCAATGATCAATCGGAATGAATATTCACTTAATGACTATCGACTATGATCTCATATGATGAATGATCGAATCGAATCATCTCTAACTAATCAAATGATCGATGGAATTCATTTTATTACTCGAATCATCGAATGACCAATTATCATCTTCATGATCAACGATGAATTGACTCAATCGATCATTCGACTGAATCATCGATGACTGAATGAATCATTTTATTTATGAGACTCGAATGATCAATCGACTTGAATCTCATTCTCATCGACTCAATCAACTCAATCGACTTGAATGGAATATTCATTTTATTTAAAATGAATCGACTCGAATATAATCGAAACTCATTAATCGACACTCGATTACCAAATCGATCGAATCTCATTCTCCTCATCACTCGAATGACTCGAATGACTCATCTTTCATCTCATGACGACGAAATCGATCGATTATCTCGAATGTTCATTTTATTTACCGAATCGCTCGAATTGACTATGAGAATGAATTATTATACTATCACGAATTGACTCGAATCGAATTCATTTATAATCGATCAACTCGAATCGATCGAATGAATCATTTTATTACTCAATCGATCGAATCGAATTCAAATCGACTCGAATTGAATCTATTAATCTCATCGGATTCGATAATCGATCGATTGAATGGAATCTCATTATTACTGAATCATCGAATGACTGAATCGAATCTCTCCATGATTCATATACTCGAATCGAATTGGATCGATCGAATTCATTATTTACTTGAATCGACTTCGATTGAATCTCATCTCATCGACTCGAATTGACTCTAATTGATCTCATATCTCATCTCATCGAATCATCGAATGATTGAATGGAATCATTTTATTACTCGAATACTCAATGATCAATACTCTGAATCGAATTCTCATCTCATCTACTCACTTGAATCGATCTTCATTTGGATTTACTGATATTGACTCGAATGAATCTCATTCATCGACTCGAATCGACTCGAATTGACTCGAATCGAATCTCATTTCTATCGACTCGAATCGACTCGAATGACTGAATGAATTCATTATACTCGAATCAACTCGAATCACTAATCGAATCTATTTTATTTACTTGAATCGACTCGAATTGATCGAATGACTCATTTTTCATCTATCGACTCGAATGATCATCATTAATCTCATTTTATGATATCATCAATTATCGAATCGACTATCGAATCTATTTATACTCGAATTGACTCGAAATTGATGATCGAATTCTCATCATCAAATCAACCATTGACTTGAATGGTCTCATTTATTTATTTTGAATTGACTCGATATCGAATTCTTCATTTCGACTCGAATCAATCGAATCATGAATGCAGAATCTCATTTATTTATGAATCGACTCGAATTGACTCAAATCGATCGAATGAATTCATTCATCGACTCGAATGACTCAAATCGATGAATGAATCTCATTACTCATCGACTCGAATGACTCGAATGACTCGAATGAATTATTTTATTTATGAATCGACTCGAATCGCTCGAATGGAATATCATTTTATTTAACACGAATCGACTCGAATCAGACATTTAATCGATCGAATCTTTTTATATCGAATACTCGAATTGATCGAATCGATTCAATTGATCTCATCATCGATGAATATCAACTCAATCGACTTGAATGAATCTATTTATTTATCATACTCGAATTGACTCAAATCGACTCGAATCATTATCTCATCGACTCGAATCGACTCGAATTGACTCGAATCGAATCTCATTATCTAATCGAATCGAATCGACTGAATGGAATTCATTTTATTTATCGTCGACTCGAATTGACTCAAATCGAGATTGAATCTCATGATGAATCATACTCAATCGATGAATCAACTCGTAATTACTCGATCGAATCTAATTTCTCGAGACTCGAATTCATCGACTCGATGATCTGACTCGTCTATGATCGAATAGCTCAATTGTTTATTTTGATTTAATCGACTATCGACCGTATCGAATTCATCTATACCGAATCAACAATCGATCGATGAATCATTTTATTTACTCGAATGACTCGAATTGACTCAATCGATTCGATTGATTATTATTATCGAATTGACTCAATCAACTCATTTAATATTGAACCTCGAATGAATGAATCATTATTTCATTATGATGATCGAATTTTACTCGAATCGACTCGAATTGACTCAATTCGAATCATCTCACTGATCGAATCGACTCGAATTGACTTAATTGAATCTCATTCTCGACTCGAATCATCGAAGACTTGAATGACTCATTATTTACTCAATCGACTCGAATTACTCATCGATCGAATGAATCTTATCTGATCGATCGAATTACTGAATCGAATCTCATTGACTGATTCAAACTCGATCGACTCGAATCGAAATCATCATTTTATTTATTATCGAATGACTCAATTGAAATTCACATCTCATCGATTATCGATCAATCAATCGACTTAATCATCATCTCTCATTTACAATCGACTCGAATGACTCAAATTGATCGATTGATTCTCCTCATCGACTCAATCGACTCGAATTGACTCAATTGAATCTCATCATGACATCGAATCGAATCTGATCGATGATCGAATTCTCTATTTTACTTAATCGACTCGAATTGACTCAAATCGATCGAATGAATCTCATCTCATCGACTGAATCGACCCAGAACGACTCGAATTGACTAATGAATCATTCATCACTCGAATCAACTCGAATCGACTCGAATGGAATCTATTTTATTTACTCGAATCGACTCAATTGACTCAATCAATCTCATTTTATTACTGAATCGCTCGAATGCCGAATACTCAATTAACATTATATCTCGATATCGACTCGATACTCGAATCCTGAATCGAATTCATTTTATTTCGATTTGATAATGACTCGAATCGAATTGAACTCATTTTATTTACTCGAATCGACTCGAATGACTCGATGATCGAATTATCTCATTTATTTCGAATCGACTCGAATTGACTCAAATCGATCTTGGAATCGAATCTCATCTGATTGACATCGAATTGACTCGAATCTAAATCTCTTATCGACTCAATCAGAATCGACTCGAATTGAAATCTGATTTTATTTACTCGAATCGATGAATTGATTCAATCGATTCGAATCATCTCATCTATATCGAATCGCTTCAATTGACTCGAATCGAATCATTGAATACGAATATCGATTGATATCGAATCATTATTTATCGATCGAATCGATCGAATGACTGAATGGAATCTCATTTTATTTACTCGAATCGACTCGAATTGATCAATCGAATCGATTTTCTATCTCGATTCGAATCGACTCAATGAATTATTTTATTGAATCGATCATTGATTTGATCGAATCAACTCATTGATCATATAATCGATCGAATTCATCGAATTACTCGATCGACTCGAATGACTCGAATTGACTCGAAAATTTCATCTCATCACTCTATCTATCGACTCGAAGAATTGATTACTAATTGATTCGAATGATCAATCGAATTGATCAATCATGAATCGATTATAAATCATCTTTACTCGAATCGACTGAATTGACTCAAATCGAATTCATTTCTATCTCGAATCGACTCGAATTGACTCAATCGAATCGATTCTCTGACTATCTTCGAATCGACTCGAATTGTTTCGAATTGAATCCCCATTATCGACTCGAATCACTCGAATCGACTGAATATGGAATATCATTTTATTACTCGAATCGACTCGAATTGACTCAATCGACTCGAATCTATTCATCATCGACTCAATCGACTGAATTGACATCGAATCATCATTCACTCGAATCGAATCAGAATACTTGAATCGATCTCATTTTATTTACTCTAATCGACTCGATGACTCAAATTGATGAATCAATCTATCTTATCGACTCACATCGATCTTGATATTGACTCGAATCGAATATCATATCTCATCGAATAACTCGAATCGACTCGAATGGAATCTATTTTATTTACTCGAATCGACTTACGAATCTACTCGAATACGATCGAATCTCGATATAATCTCATCGACTCGAATCGACTCGATTCACTCGATCGAATCTCATTTTATCACTCGAATCGACTCGAATTGACTCGAATCGAATTCATTATCGACTCATCGATCGTACTCGAATGACTCAATATACTTGAATCAAACTCTTTTTAAATTTACTTGAATCGACTCGAATTGACTGTATCGACTCGAATGCTCGAACTTATATTGAATCTCATCTCATCGACTCGAATCAACTCGAATCGACTTGAATGAATCTATTTTATTTACTAATGACTCGAATCGATCTCTATCAAACTCGAATCATATCTATGACTCGAATCGATTCATTTATGACTCGAATCATCGAATCGACTCATTATTGACTCGAATCAACTCGAATCGACTCGAATCGAATCTATTTTATTTACTAATCGACTCGAATTACTCAAATCGATCGAATAATTGACTATCTCGAATTACTCAATCATCAAATTTATCGAATCATCATCGATCATATCGACTTAATGAACCCATC
>JARQOC010002619.1:0-23310 GCA_033576535.1 Allobates femoralis | reverse complement strand
GCCTCTGCCGTCTGCGATCCTCCATCTTCATGCGGCGTCTTCCGGGTTCCTGTGCTCGTCGCAGGGAATGACGTCATTCCCTGCGACGAGCACAGGAACCCGGAAGACGCCGCATGAAGATGGAGGATCGCAGACGGCAGAGGCGAGCGGGCGCGGACAGCGGACACTGATAAGTATAGTTTGCTTTTCAGGTGACCGGAGAGACGCTGGGGGGGCCCTGGATTACTGGGGATGCGGGGGCTGCTGTATACCGATGTATACATCGGTATGTACCGATGTATACATCGGTATACAGCACTGACTCGCGTATAAGCCGAGGGGGGTACTTTTCAGCCCAATTTTTGGGCTGAAAAACTCGGCTTATACGCGAGTATATACGGTAATACAATACAAAGAACAAAATCTCAAAATTTTCATATAACCTGAAAAGCACTTGTCACCCCCCTTGAACATCTCATCATCTTATATTACATATACACATTACCTTTTAAGAAAAGGATATAATATCAGTTCTTGAATTACCTATAAATAAAAACAATCATCCCTAAGAGAGAAAACATGCAATATATCAAGGAAATATTATATTCTTTGAGTTCCTGAAAAACAGATCACTAATCCTAAAATCATATAATTTTGGTTCACTTCAAGTAACTTCTATATAAGCATAGAAACGAAGACATGAGATTTACACAATTTTTATAAGTGATATGCCCACTCCTAATAATACCCTAGTAATGTCCTTAAAGCTGGAAACCTACCTAGCCAGCGGAGGTCGGCACCCTCTTGAAACTGAATGACGATTAAGTGGGCTAGACCCACGAAATGCGTCCAGAAGCTCCTCTGGAGTATGTGTGATTTTTAAATTTTTTTGAAAATGAAAAGAAATTTTGTGGCACCGGATTCTTCACCTTTATTCTATTGCTACTGGTGGTTGCCAAGCCACTTTCCGGTTTGCCTGGGAGTCCTGGGAATATTAGGTGGTTGGAGCTAATCCTTC
Source organism: Allobates femoralis (assembly GCA_033576535.1). Classification (NCBI taxonomy): domain Eukaryota; kingdom Metazoa; phylum Chordata; class Amphibia; order Anura; family Aromobatidae; genus Allobates; species Allobates femoralis. Next base: position 22,313 of record JARQOC010002619.1, on the reverse strand, counting down.
TCTTGATTTTCACCATCTTGAACCGCCTGTGGTGCCCCCGCTCCACGTCGACTCACCCTATCTATCCCTGACCTATCCCTGATCTCATATATATATATATATATATATATATATATATATTCAGTTTGTAAAGTGTTGCTTAGTCCATTATTTTCTATAAATATATACAGCAATTGCTCAGTCAACATATATATGAGGGTCACTAGATACACTGTCAATAGTCCGCAATAGAGGCAGGTTACGGCTAGCCTGTCTCAGCACAAATAAAAACAATGTATATATAATACAAGGTAGAATCAAACAGGCATAGTATTAAACAATATAATTACTGTATACTTATCAGTGGTGTCCCTGCTTTCCTGAAAAACAGGTCAAAAAGGTAACTGGATATCTGAGAAAACGGCCAATTATTTATTATACAACTACCATATTATTATTTACATATATATTTACTCATTTATCTACTTACTCTGCTTCAGAACATTTTCCCAGCAGAGACTTTGACTTTTGTTAACGAGGCTCGTCATGGCTTGTCCTTCCCCTGTCCTCCAGCACAACTCCCATTTGCCCTTGGGTACCTTCTTAGTTCAGTTCGGGCAGTCTGATACTGAAAGGGTTGTCAGGTCAGCCAGACTTAACAAGACTGGAATGGATTGACCTCCCGCTGCTGCCTACTGTTCCTTTAGCTTGCCCGTCCTTCAGTTGCCCTCTACCTCCAGGGAGTCACCTTTAGTGTGTTTTTAGCTTGGTCACACCATCCTAGACTGGTAACATCATGACTACTTCATCGTGACTGATTTACCAATTCTGCATTTAATAAGCTTACCGTCATTATAAGAGTTGCACCTAACATCACTCCACCCACTCACAGAATACAGAAATCAGAACCAATTGCCCCGCCACTGACTTGTGGAGCAGTAGATCACTTAGATTACCTTATGCGAGGATCCTCTTTTAAAACAAAACACTTAAGAATTTATATTAGTTTCAAATTCAGAAACTTCTCATTCAACAATCCATTATTACTATTCTCTACTAATTATATTGATAGCTGGGCCAACACTGTGGAATATATTTATACTATATAAACAAATTATCACTGCCAACATACTTAACAAAAAAAATTTAAAATCTGTCATAGATATCTCCATTTTCCCCTCGTATGAGGGAATCAAAACACATCGGAGTAAAGATATATATAATATTATCCTTGTATAATCATACCTAGATATATAAACTGGTAGTGGAACTAACTGTGGTGTAGTCTCATTGTTAACAGGCCTTTCGGGTGGTGTAAGATGGCTGCCACAGGAAGTACCTGTGGGTGGGACTTCCTTTGTGTCATGCATTCCAGAGGTGGGAGGACACCCAGGTGGTGTCAGATAGCTGTCGCAGGAAGTTCTGATGGGTAGAACTTCCTCTGAGTCTTACATTCCAAAGATGGGAGGGGAACACCCTGGGCGATGGTTCTGTCCGAACCTAAAACAAGTCCACCCCCCACCTGGAGCCATCAGCATTACAGGGCGGTGGACAGTAAATGCACAGCAACTTTAGAAAACAATGGGATTAGAATCTGAACATTTAACACACATATACTAAGTATTATCATCTGTTCTCTATGCCTCTTCTAAAAACAATTATTCATTGTACTAACACCATTTACTTATTTAAGTCAGTAAGAGTTTACCTCTGCAAAACCTCGGACAGAAACATACAAAAACTATCCCAAATAGTTATAGTGTCAAATATTAAACAATATTATTAGATTCCAAACAAAATACACATTAAACAGATATTATCCTCAATATTCACAGCCACAAATATGAAAAATCCTTTCATTCCATTCAGGATTCCATGGAAAGATGGGTGATATCAGCTCTGTCTTTATTCGAGTAGACTCACTCCCCCTTCTCTCCCTCCCCTTAAAACAAGTACAGGGAGAGGTAATAAGCAAAAGATAAGAAAGAAAAACTTATTATTTACAGCATAGAAAACACAAGACAAATAAACTCAGAAGAAAAACTTTACATTTGCAGATACTGTTAACAACAGTTTCGGAACACTGTCAAGAACTTACTTCTGATGGGAAAAATGGTAAAACACAAATGGACTGGACAAAGCACATGGTCAGTCGGCAAGACTCGATAAAACAGAATAATCTCTGTAAAAATGAATATATTTTGCCCAAACTTGCCCTAAAAACTTCTAGCGGAACAGGATAGTCCTAACAGACCTCCTTGCTCACGGGATAGCCCCAATGGGCCTCAGAGTCGGGTTTTTATAGATTTCAATACGTCGCCCTAACAACTCTGAAAAACAGGATATGCCCTAACGGACCCCAGAGTCGGGTTTTTATAGACTTCACTACGTCGCCATAACAACTCTGAAAAATGGGCCCCAGAGTCGGGTTTTTAAAGACTTCAATACGTCACCCTAACAACTCTGAAAAACGGGATTTTATAGACTTCGCCCTCTGTGTCTATAGACACAGCTTGGAGATCATTCTGCCATAAGTCACACACAACAGGCCATCCACGGAGTCAATCTCAAACACAAACAAATTGGGATAAGCAAAGTTTACAGTGGATTAGAATATAAATGGGTTCAATGGCACCAGCAAGAACACACCTACCATTACTGAAGGATTACCAAAGCAGATCAACTAGTGCCCTCTGCCAATCTATGAATGACTGGAAACACAAGTAAGTCTGCAATTACAGTGTAATCACAAGTAGACTTACCGTGTGAAGGGGTGATCAGGCCCATCCAGTCATCCACGATCCGCAGCCGGACACCTTAATTCGGTCTGCCCCGGTGTGGCGTGTCCTGTGAGGTGCCCTACGTTGGAGTGTCAAATGTGGAAGCGAGATTCAAGGGATGCTGGCTCTTTGCTTATCCCTTACCAAATTAACTTATTCAAGAAGCATGCTTTGAAGCTTTGATATCGGATACAGTCAGATACTAAACTTCTCTTGAAAGTGGCGCAAAAAGGAATGTCTTTATTATTACAGCACAACACATATTCAGTACAAAGGAAAATCCCATTAGGGTGTCACCCAAAAACATTGAGCAATCACAGGAGTCTCTGGCCCTTGTATAGATAAGTCTTATTATGTTGCCCTATGGGATTAAGTGTTTCCTCCCAAGTATCCCCCTTATTTGGAAGGGTATCATCCTGTGAGGGGGTTGTCATGTAGAATCCTTTGTCTTCTTCTTGCAAACAGTTCAAAGTCCACTAATATAATCAGTTTCAATTATTTCTTTCAAGACATGTATAATGACGGCCAAGTCCAGATATCTAATAGCATATGTATCAAGGTCTTCATAATATAAAGTGTGGATATACACATATATCTAAATAATATCTAATATAACAGACATATATATATATATATATATATATATATAGAAGAGATACACATTGATAGAATAATCACTACCCTACTTACTAATTATATTGGCAGGAGATGACTAAAATCCAATGTAAAAAATTTATTCATACACACATACATATATATACTGTACATATATGCACGAAGACATCCAAAGCATCACTCTCTAAAACAAGCCAGTGTCTAGCTTGAGAACCACAGAAATTTCTAACACCTGTGTGTGGGGGACATCTTCCCATGAGAGAACAGCAAGGCTAGATAGATAAAGCTTACTGGAATGTGCACAATGCGAGTTTAGGGAAGATCACTCCCACATTCCTACACAGCATTGTCTCACACAACTTAGCCTTGAGGGATAACTATTCTGCCACATCTGCCAGTAATATAACGCACTACATAGTGATTAAAATGGATAATAATGGATATAGACTATAGGTGATTATATACTATCAAACGTAAGAATAAGATTCCTATAAGGCGGCCGTCACACGCTACGATATAGATAACGATGTCAGAAACTATGTCGGATTTGCACATCGTCCGAACGATGTGTGTGATCGTTCATCGTACCGTTACACGCACAGATATCGCTCATACGACTCCCCGATGCAGCGGTCCAGCGGTCGTATGAGCGATCTACTTATCATCTGTGCACATCGTTAGCAAACAGTCACACAGAAACCTCGTAAACGATGTTGGGGTAAATGTAGGCGTATTTGAAGGTAAATTGGAGCACATAGGCGTGCTACATGTATTACAAGGCGCGCCCCTCACTCCATCATTGGTGGCCAGTACTGAGTGCTCATTGGTCAGATGTCTTTGGAAACATGGTGGCCTAATTTTCCGAATGTCCTGTGATGTGCATCGCAATGTCCATGTGTAAACACGTACTGCTATCCAAAAAACCTTACATGTCACTACCGAAAGGTAGAAACCGCTATCCCCCTTGTGCGCCGTGCAAAATCCGAACACTTATGCGTTGGTCAATGGTTGCCGGTTTGGCGACCTGTAAAGGACTGTCACCCTGTTGCGAGCTGTGTGTGCGGCATGACTGTTTTTGTTTAAAGCGCATGTAAAACGCGTGAGTGTTTGCCCTGTGCTGTTTCTGATGTAATTTTTTGAAAGGTGCTTTACAAAGCGCATGTGTTGACAAGCGGTATTGTGTGGAAACTGTATGTCAATGCAAAGGAAGCAAAACGCTTCTCAGCATTCATTGTTCCAGGGGCCCTAATGTTTGTGACCTTCTCTACTCTGCTTTTCCAACACTTGTGTTGGGACCACCATATATGTGGCCCAACATATGTATGTGTGTATTTAATCTGGTTTCCTAAATACACTTTGTAGCAAATACCAAGTCCTGTGACAAAAATCAGGGCCTATTTGTTGGTACGTTTTTTCAAAAAAACGTACATAAAGCTGCCTCACCAACTTCACGGTAGGCCCTGTTCGAGACAGTCCTAACTCTGTCCCTAGGTGCTACGATAACATAACAACGAGGTCAATAGATTCCAGTTTCATGTTAATGGCCGTGTGGAAAATCCTGAACCGGCTAGCCATAATCCCAAAGGCATTCTCCACCACTCGCCGGGCCCGGGAAAGGCAATAGTTAAAAATGCGTTGTTGTGCATTAAGATGCCTCTGGGGATATGGTTTCATCAAATTGGGATGGAGTGGGAATGCGTCATCCGCCAGGAACACAAAGTTCAGGTTTCCACAGGTGACATTTGTGGGCGGCAAATTGAGACGGCTATTTTTGAGTTTTTGGCCAAAAGATTGGTCAAAAAACCCCCCATCAGAAACCCTCCCATTTGTTCCCACTGACACAGACATAAATTCATAGTTGGCGTTCACCACTGCCATCAAAACAATGCTAAAATAGCCTTTGTAATTATAAAAATAAGAGCCACTGTGGTGTGGTTGGGTGATTCTAATATGTTTGCCGTCTATGGCACCACCACAGTTCGGATATTGCCACTTATGGCTGAATTTGGCGGCAGTGGCCAGCCATCCTTGTGGGTTTTGGGGCAACCGCATGTATGTAGGAGGCAGACAGCGCAATATAGCCTCACATGTCTCCGGTATCACTTGGCTAAGGAGCGGACCCGACATAGCTGACGAGTATTCCAAGTCCTGCATGCTGTGCCCTGTGGCTAGAAAGCGCAGTGTGGCGGCCAACCTCTCCTCCGCAGGCACTGCTGGACGCATTACAGTATCTTGCCGTGCAATGAGCGGGGTGACTGCGCCCAACAGGAATTGAAAGGACTCCTCTGTCATCCTCAGAAAATTCTGGAAGTCCCGTGGGAAGTCTGCCCGAAGTTGGTGCACAAGCCGAATGTGTGAATGTTGATTGCGCTGCTGCAGCCACTCCCTGGTCCAGATGCGTCGTGGTCTCCTCCTGCGTCTCTCCAGCCTCTCCTCCTCCAGACGTGCTGCCTGCACCAGAAAGGCAGCCCCCACCACGGCACGTTCATCCGGATTCATGCTGTTTAGAGGCAAAATGATGTTTACAACGGTGCCTACGCACAAAGGTGGTTTGACTACAATGTGAACATTAAAAAAGGGACCACTAATGAGCATGACATTGGCGAAATATGTACAGGTGCACAACACATGTTGAAATGATGTCCTCAAACCCAACAACACATACAGTATTAATGAAGGTGTTGAGGAATTCCACATGTTTTACACGGCCAAATGCCTTTGTCACCAAAATAAAACCCAAAACAAGCCCTACACGCACATGTAGATCACTACCAACATCACACTTTTCTACAGCATTAAGAACGCAAATTCCAAAAACATCACACACATGGAGGACGATATGTATTGAGAAAGCAACACTACAGACACACAATAATAACTCACATGCAGTGGTCGCTGAGATGGGTGCCACTCAAATGTCAATGCACCCAAAAGATGTTGATTTTCCTGAAGCAAAAAATCCAACAGTGTAATGCTGTAGTGATCAAAGTTTCCTATCCAAAAAAAGGAAAAAAAAAACTTCTTACAATATACCCTATACAGCAGATGGGTGGACTTAACAGAAAACATGGCATACCCATTTTGACAACGCTATAGTGTCCCCCATTCACACTGATTGACATGCGGAATAACAATATACATACCGGCAACAACTCGGCCGAAAATACATGTTTGTGCCAACGTCGCCTCAACATATACTTGCCACAGCCAATGAGAAGGCGAAGCGTCCTCCAAGCAGGCGTGTCTCCTGGGCGCTACCCCACCATGCTGGAACGCCCTACAAACAGGCGTGGTTGAAGCATTGTGGCACACCTAACGCCGAGGCTATGTTACACGGCAGGCGTGCCTCCAAACGCTGAACCACACCCAACGCAGACGTTACGTCCTATAACAGGCGTGGCACTTGCGATGCATATGCATATCACAGCTGTGATAATCCAACAGCATGCTTCAATTAGGATAAATAGTGCATTGTCAACGTGTGTCGTACCTGCTCTTTTGTGTGTCCCTTCACACAAGTGATTTTGAGCAGGCAGCTTCAAGCATCTTGGAGACTTTCCAGATTTTTGTGACTTTGGACATTGTGTGTTATAAAGCCAAGGTATGTTCACATTATTAGATGACACAGACACATCTAAATGCTAGTTATTATATGGTACTCCAGCCACACATTTGGATTGTCACTGTCACAACAGCACACATCCATGTGACTTGAGCAAGAATCTTTGTAGAAGCAAGTCTGCTCTGGTGTTTTGGAGCATTGGCATTTCACATTCATCATGTCAGCTGACTTATCATCCTGTGGATGTGAGTTTCACATGGTTTTAACCATGGGCCCCTCTGATGTGTACTTAATGGATTTCTTATTTGTATTCCAGATGTCCCGGCCAAATAGGGATTTTGTCGCTGCCTTCATTGAGGCCTACAGGGCAAACCCCTGTTTATGGCAATGCCGCAATGTCGGATATAACAACAGGGCCCTCCGACTAGTGGCCTATGAAAACCTGCTGGAGGTGTGCCGTCAATATCTCCTAGGCCAACAGCTGGACGTCGACTTTGTGAAGCGAAAGATCCAGTCCTTAAAGACAGTCTTCACTAAGGAGCATAAAAAGGTCCAGGACTCGCGATGATCCGGAATGGCGGCAGAGGACCTCTACGTACCCACACTGTGGTACTATGAGATGATGCTGTTCTCTTTGGAGCAGCAGGAGCCGCGGCCAGTGCTGGAGAGTGAGGCATTTGTGGCACCCCATGGGTTAATGTGCCACAATTACATCACATGGGTTCTCTCCCCCACTACACACTGACAAACACTATCACCTCTGGGCAAGAGGGGGAGCACCACCTGCTTCCTTATATACTCTTGCCCATGAGGGAGAGCTCAGACCGTGCAGCACGGTGTAGTGCTGTGAAGAGCACACTGAGAGCAGAGTTAGCTCAGTGCAGACCTAGCAAGGGTCAGAGGAACAGGAGAACGAAAGACAGAGGAACACGTCTGGGAGCTGGAGTGATATCTTCATTTGCCCCAGAAATACGCACAGAGACGGACACCGGATCCGGTACTGTGTCTGGCACCCACAGCACAGTGAATCCAGGAACAGTGGGATCTCTAGATGCCCCCTAGTACCAGAGCGAAGCAACACGGAGGGGTCAGCACAGCATAGAGGACTCAAGTTGCCTAGCCAAGTGGTACCAGCAGCATACAGAGAGACGTGAGGAATCCCAGCAGCTCAGCTAATAGCAGCAGCCAGGACACACACACACACAGTGCAGCATAAGGACGCTGACGACCCCGGACAGGGTTGGGAGAGAGCTTAGCCCCATTACAGACTCCGTGGACTATAACCTGCAACAACATCTGCAGTAAAGCTTTGGAAAACAGCAAAACTGTGAGTCTGTGTATTGATTGCGACCTTTGCTCCAGATTCAGCACAGAGAGCCTCCCTACAGATCCAGCCGGTCGGCTCTGCAGCATCGGGAGAAGAAGGGAAGTGCACCAGTGTCGACCAAACGTGAGTGTGTGTCCTCCAACTCTTCTCCACCATCTATAACCCCAATAGACTTTAACCCTTACTGCCCCGGGGGATACAGTTCCCCCCACTGGAACTATACCACCTCCGCTGCCCTCACATCACCCCCGGAGGTTCTGCAGCAGCGGCGGCCCCATCACTGGCCGCACCAAGTGGGTGGCGTCACCCGTGACAATCCCCTTGTAAATAAATCCCCAACTTTATTGTGAGGGCCCAGGGACACGGTCCGGACCAAGCCACCTGTGACATCCCCAGTACCGTCCGGTACCGAGTACCCCCGTCCCGCCTGGGGCTCCACACGTTCAGCCAGCCACCAGTGGCCAATGCGGAAGAGGCCGTGGACCAACAACATGTAAGTCGGTGACCTATGCCACTACTAACACAATTCGCACAGCATACACGTTTGCCTACATTAATATCCATGTGTTGAAGGTTCACAAGGCAAAACTACACCTGAATGGCCTCCCATCTTGCTGGAGGCTGTTTCCAGCACCTAAAATTGTAGCAATCACTCCATTTGCAGCCAACTAGTGTGTGTTGTGTTATTGTCCCAAGCTGTAACGCCCTGTCAGGACATCTTTGCAGGACATCAGGCACAGTGTGGTGTAGTGACATACATGTCACTTTCTCCTTCATTTGTAAAAACATCCACAAAGGTTACTGCTATGTTTGCTGATCTGTTCTGCTTTTCCACATGTAGGATCCGCTTGAAGGGCCCTCTTCGGGGTCACAGATGAGCACACCAGACCAAACGTCAGCTGGCCCGTTCCGGAGGCCGCCTCATCGGGCAACCAGGCCTCTCTGTCCCTTCAACATCCCCGGGCCCGGGAAAGAAACCAACCACCATCATCTGCCAATGAACTGGTCTCCCTGGCGCAGCAGGTGTTGACACAGCAGGTCCGGGAACCCCAATGCGCCTTTGCCGGACTGGTCAATGAACAGCTCCCTACATTTAACCCGGAACAAATGGTTCATGCTGAGCGGGTCATGCTCCTGGTCATGGAGCAGGCCCGTTTGGGAACCCTGAATGCAGCCTCCACTTTCCCCGCTCCCATTCCCCAGCCACCCGCCAACCTACACGGCTGGCAGTCCCATGGCCCTCCCCAATACTCCCCTGGCCGGAGATCTGCCTCAGCCCATTACATGGCTCGGCGAGGCAGGGCTGGTTTGGTCCCCCATCCACGGGCCAACACCAGCTTCCTGCATGAAGCCCAATATGGGGAAGAGCCCCATTATGAGGATTTATAGTTTGTTTATTTTTTAATTTATTTTTGTGTTTATTAGTTTTTTTCCTTTGGGTATGTCCACCCACCAAGTTTATTTTTAGTACCTTTTCAAACCACAATATGCTGTTTTTTTCTGTACAATTGTTATATTGTCCCTTTTTGTTTTGCGCACTAATGGACGGAGGATCCAAAATTTTTGTTCTAAAAAATACAATATCTGTTTACACTGGTTAAATATGTTGTCCGTGATTGTTGCATTCTGGGTTCAAGAAAATACCTCATTGTTTGTCGATCAGCATATATAGTATCCCACATGCTGTATCGAGCACTACCTACATATGTAGAGGGGCATTATACTTAAATGTTTGGTCTTGAGCAGTAGCCTTCACTAATTATAGGTTGACCCAAAAGCCCGCCGAGGTGGCCTTAACATCATTGTATTTAGTGGCAACATTATTAAAACTTATTGTGCCTGGAGTCACCAGCTCTTAGATGTCGACGGAGTGAACTCACATTTTTGGTGATGGGGTAAGAGCATTTCCAAACTACAATCATCACTTTCCCTAAAAAAAGGATGTGTGCTTGCTTGGTGGACATACGGCATGCTCACAATGTGCACCTTGTGTTAGAACATGTGTTGTTGACCCCTTCCTCTGCCTCAACCTGTTGAGGCAATGTTTTGACCTTGATGCCCTTAAAGTCCAACATAAACCTCCCATAATCTTTACATATATGTGTGCTTAGATAAAGGGAATAGGAGAAAATAGTTGCGGTTCTGATAGCGCTAAGGAAGGAGGGCAAGGGAAATTGTTGTGATGAACAGACCTTTATTAAAAACACGGTCCCTCAAACTCCGCTACGCGTTTCGACGTTACCGTCTTCATCAGGTGGAATGAGGGTGCTAGCACAATACAACATATATAAAGGGTTTGGCTCACTCAGATTGGTCAAACAATTCTTGATCAATTAGGGTGGTAGTAATAATTAACCCTATGAGCGTCAAACTAGAACTATTAAAAATATCACATGTGGATAAAAGTCCATATTTTATGCATTGAATCACTATATCTGCCCAAAATACTTAGTATACGATCACTAAGACTATTAGTTACTGACCAAAGTGGATGATCCAAAAACAAAATTATACATAAAAAAAATGATAAAAAAGGACTTCTATATATAAATACATACATGATCCTGAATATTCAATACAAACAACTTATCATAAAAATATAAACTATAAAAACTTCTAATATTTAAGTTCTTGCGATAAGGGAGATACAGTTAGGGCCAGAAATATTTGGACAGTGACACAATTTTGGCGAGTTGGGCTCTGCATGCCACCACATTGGATTTGAAATGAAACCTCTACAACAGAATTCAAGTGCAGATTGTAACGTTTAATTTGAAGGGTTGAACAAAAATATCTGATAGAAAATGTAGGAACTGTACACATTTCTTTACAAACACTCCACATTTTAGGAGGTCAAAAGTAATTGGACAAATAAACATAACCCTAACAAAATATTTTTATTTTCAATAGTTTGTTGCGAATCCTTTGGAGGCAATCACTGCCTTAAGTCTGGAACCCATGGACATCACCAAACGCTGGGTTTCCTCCTTCTTAATGCTTTGCCAGGCCTTTACAGCCGCAGCCTTCAGGTCTTGCTTGTTTGTGGGTCTTTCCGTCTTAAGTCTGGATTTGAGCAAGTGAAATGCATGCTCAATTGGGTTAAGATCTGGTGATTGACTTGGCCATTGCAGAATGTTCCACTTTTTTGCACTTATGAACTCCTGGGTAGCTTTGGCTGTATGCTTGGGGTCATTGTCCATCTGTACTATGAAGCGCCGTCCAATCAACTTTGCAGCATTTGGCTGAATCTGGGCTGAAAGTATATCCCGGTACACTTCAGAATTCATCCGGCTACTCTTGTCTGCTGTTATGTCATCAATAAACACAAGTGACTCAGTGCCATTGAAAGCCATGCATGGCCATGCCATCACGTTGCCTCCACCATGTTTTACAGAGGATGTGGTGTGCCTTGGATCATGTGCCATTCCCTTTCTTCTCCAAACTTTTTTCTTCCCATCATTCTGGTACAGGTTGATCTTTGTCTCATCTGTCCATAGAATACTCTTCCAGAACTGAGCTGGCTTCTTGAGGTGTTTTTCAGCAAATTTAACTCTGGCCTGTCTATTTTTGGAATTGATGAATGGTTTGCATCTAGATGTGAACCCTTTGTATTTACTGTCATGGAGTCTTCTCTTTACTGTTGACTTAGAGACAGATACACCTACTTCACTGAGAGTGTTCTGGACTTCAGTTGATGTTGTGAACGGGTTCTTCTTCACCAAATAAAGTATGCGGCGATCATCCACCACTGTTGTCATCCGTGGACGCCCAGGCCTTTTAGAGTTCCCAAGCTCACCAGTCAATTCCTTTTTTCTCAGAATGTACCCAACTGTTGATTTTGCTACTCCAAGCATGTCTGCTATCTCTCTGATGGATTTTTTCTTTTTTTTCAGCCTCAGGATGTTCTGCTTCACCTCAATTGAGAGTTCCTTTGACCGCATGTTGTCTGGTCACAGCAACAGCTTCCAAATGCAAAACCACACACCTGGAATCCACCCCTGACCTTTTAACTACTTCATTGATTACAGGTTAACGAGGGAGACGCCTTCAGAGTTAATTGCAGCCCTAATGGTGGGTTTACACACACCAATTTATCTGTTCAATCTCTGAACCAATCTCTGGTTGCAGTGAAATCATGGATACATTGCACCATTTTGTGGCTGTGTACAACATGGAGCAATGTATCCATGATTTCACTGCAACCAGAGATTGGTTCAGAGATTGAACAGATAAATTGGTGTGTGTAAACCCACCATCAGAGTCCATTGTCCAATTACTTTTGGTCCCTTGAAAAAGAGGAGGCTATGTATTACAGAGCTATGATTCCTAAACCCTTTCTCCGATTTGGATGTGGAAACTCTCATATTGCAGCTGGGAGTGTGCACTTTCAGCCCATATTATATATATAATTGTATTTCTGAACATGTTTTTGTAAACAGCTAAAATAACAAAACTTGTGTCACTGTCCAAATATTTCTGGCCCTAACTGTACATATATCTCATTTTTATATTTGCAATGCCCAATGGGGAGAGGGGTGAGGGAGAAAAAATTCAAATGGATAAAATAAATGTGTCCTAAAACTTATACTGCCCGATGGGGAGGGAGATACAATATTAAAAAGAAAGTATCACGGTTACTATAACATCTTTATATATTTATAATGCCCAATGGGGAGAGGGGTGAGGAAGAAAAAACTCAAATAGATGAAATAAATGTGTCCTAAAGTTATACTACCCAATGGGGAGAGAGATACAGTATCAAAAAGAAAATATCACTGTTACCATAACATTTTATAATGCCCAATGGGGAGAGGGGTGAGGGGAAAAAAAACAAAAAAAAAAAAAAACCTCAAATAGAGTAAATGAATGTGTCCTAAAGTTATACTGCCCGATGGGGAGAGAGATACAGACCCTAATATTAAAAAGAGAGTATCACAGTTACTATAACATTTTTATATATTTATAATGCCCAATGGGGAAGAGGTGAGAAAGAAAAAACTAAAATGGATAAAATAAATGTGTCCTAAAGTTATACTGCCCGATGGGGAGAGAGATACAATATTAAAAAGAAAGTATCACGGTTAGTATAACACCCAAGGAGGAAGAAAACAACCCAAGGAAAAAAGGGGGGGGGGGATAAATGGAGTGTAGCATTTTATCTTTTTGCCACATTCTCTATGGTTAGGTTGTGGCCCTCAGGGGCCAACGTACCCATTTTATAGATCCAATGGTTCTCTCTGCGAATCAAGGTGCTTAATCGGTCAGCCTCATCCTCTACCACATGATCTATAACTGTAACTTCCATTAGGTTATAATCTCTTTGGTGACACATTGCATAGTGCCTTGACACACTATGTAGCTGATACCCTATTTTTATATTTTGTCTATGCTTGTTCAGCCTACAATGCATGGCTTGTATTGTTCTCCCTATATACTGGAGACCACCTCTTGGATATGCCGGTCTATTGCCAACTTCAGCTGTATGGCAAAATCCAAGTGTGCCCGGATCACGTCATCCAAAGTCGGGACACCTGTAGTGGGATGATGACCACAGTTACAAAACCACAGTCATTGTGGATATTTTAAAAATAAAAAATAACTATGCTCCTTACCCTCATGCTCAACATCCTCAGCACTATCAGGGGTTGATGGGACGCACTTAGACTTCAGCCTGCAGCACCTGCACGTTCGCCATCTGCACAAACAGTATGGGCAAAATAAATGCACACTCTGACACAATAATGATGGAAGATAGGGCCACCTCACACATACAGATCTCATGGCTTATATTTTGAATTGATCTCTGTTTCCAGTGAAATAATGGACACATTGTTCCATTTGGACCAAGCCCCAAAAAGCAGCAATGTATCCATGATTTAACTGCAACCACAGATATCTGAACTATATCTGCACAATTATCTGTGTGTGTGATGTGGGCCATAAACACAACACTCAATACAGTATGCATGGTCTATGCCCCACAAATATAAACTTACCACCATAGTCTTCCAAGTGTGGGTCCCGATCATCCACTGCCATCTCCTCCTAGCCAGGCCCTGTTGTGGAGGGCACGGTGTTGGGCTCGGCCGCCCACATCTCCTCCTCAGCTGGCCCTGTTGGGAAGGGCACGGTGTTGGGCTCTGCCGCCCACATCTCCTCCTCGGCAGGCGCGGTTGTGGAGGGCACGGTGTGGGGCTCTGCCGCCCACATCTCCTCCTTGGCAGGCGCGGTTGTGGAGGGCACGGTGTCGGCCTCTGCCGCCCACATCTCCTGCTCGGCAGGCGCGGTTGTGGAGGGCACCTCCTCGTCAGCCGTGTCTGGGGACATGGCGACCCCTGGGCTAGCCACCAAGCTGGACAGTGTGGCAGGTGGGGGAACTTCGGGGCTGGGGCTCTGTGGCCACATGACGTGGCCTGGTGGCAATAATGGCCCTGGGCTGGAGGGTGGCCAATCATCAAGGCCAGGCTCTTGTCCAGCATCCTCGCCCTCCTGTGGGCATGGTGGCGAGGGGATGTCATCCTCCTCCATCCATGGCAGGGAAGAGTTGGCAGAAGCCTCCTCCGTCCCCGACTGGCCGGACCACTCCTCGGTCTCCTCATGGCCGGCAGCAGATGGCACCTCCTTGTCATCATGGGCGCCATTACTAGGGGGGATGGTGCCCCTGGCGCCGGATGTGCCGGTGGGTTAGGTGGTCCACCTGCAGGTGGGCCATGCTGGCCATCTTCTGAAGAGGAGTCGGCAGCATCTGTATTTGGAAGCACAATGAACAAGCTTTTAGGAGAAAGTTTCTAATAATTGTTGCCAATCTTTTTAATTGTGTGCCTATTGTCTTTCCAACATTACAAAATCTGGGACAAGGTCATGTTGGATGCATGTACTGTGGGTAGAACACAGTATGTTGACTGACAGGAGGTCGACTACTCTGGGAAGATAGGTTTGCTGTTGCCCACATACAGCAACACATGGTTCAGGTATGTGTGTTGTAGTTTAGGTACGGGCAGAAGCTGATGGTGTTTGGACTGTGGCTGTTTAGTCATGTGGGTCAGGTGCGATTGTTCTTTATGGTCAAACATCATGGTGTGTCTATCTTGTCCCCTCTGTACGGTGCCACATCTGTGGGCCAGTGTCTCATGGTTTGTTTGTGGATGATCCATATGTCTCCTCAAACAATTGTCAGGTTAGGCACTAATATAGTGAGGTTACGGCTGAGTGCGGGCTCACCATTTGTAGTGCACATGACTGGTTTGGCCATACTCAGGTTTGTGTGCGAAACCACAGGCAATGGGAAATGTTCTCACATGAACATGGTGCGTCAATACCCAGTAAAGGAATGTATGTTGATTACCATTCATTCTTGATTTGTCCTTTCCAAAGTGTGTGACAATCAGCAATCTGCCAATGTTTTGTATTTTGACCAAGTTTGCAGGCAGCATGGCAAGGGGAGGTAGTGTCCATTTGCCAGTACTATATGTCACCTGGACTCCACAGGCCATCCCCTTCCCATGATGCCTGGGCCCGGCCTTGAATAAATGTCAAGATGCAGCCTGAAGAGTGTATTTAATTGAGCTAAGGTTTCAACTTGTTTTTTAAATTATGTTTTGGGAGTTGGAGGTTGGCGGACCAGCCCAAAGTGTAGGGCCTGCCTCCAAATTAGGCTGACCTCACACTTGCACATGCCTACGCACCGTTTGGCCAAGCCATGTGCAAGCCTCTGCATGCAGCCGGCAGACCTAGCCTTTGTAATGGTTCACACGGTGTCTGCAGATGCATGCAGACCGCCATGCACTCGCATTGGCCACCATTACAGGTTGCATTCCCGGTGTGGATGGGAGTGTGTGATCTGTGGCCATGGCTACGCATGCACACAGATTAGTCATGGGGGCCAATGGGAGCGCAGGGGTGTGTGCAAGCATCTGCAGACACCGTGTGAAGCATTTTTCGGGATTTCTCTGCCGTCTGCATGCAGATGGCTTGGCAGAACGCTGCAGAGCCATATGCACCTGTGAAGGCTGACTCAACGCAGAATATATGGTACCACATGGGCGGGTCCAGGCCGGGGACCACACTATCGTAATATGTATGGAGACAGTGCTGTCTACTTTGGTACATGTACATATGTGTGTTTGGGTCCAACAGTTACTCACCACGCAGCCTGGCAATCCTGGCACGGATGTCCACAATTCGGCCTGGGCACTTGTATTTGAGATCAGCGATTTTATGCTGGATGGCTTTGACCTCCCTGTCAACCCCCAGCTGCCGGAGCAGGGCTCGCTGTATCTTACGCACAGTGCTGCAGTTACGCAGCCTGGGGTGCCGGTGGTGATGGTGGCCCCAATAATCCAACCGATCACAATGATCGATTAGAATCATGAGCTCCGCCATCCCCCACATGGCAGCGTGGCGTGTTGCGGCCATGCTTGTGCTGCAATGTGCATGGGAGGAGCTAGCACCTTGCGGGTGGAATGAAACTGAAACCAACTTCAGGACGTCAGTACGGCCGCTTGCGTGGCCCAACCAAATTTATAGGCGCCGTACGCGCTGTGACACGGCAAGGAACACTTCTACGGCACCTACGGGACAAGAACCCGGGGGCGTGGCGTAACGCCACGTTGTGTACTGCGTAACGCAAGATCGTTTCGGGGTATGAGAGCGTGCAGACTATATTGGGCCCATACCAATACTTGAGTTTTTGAGCTTGGCGCCTTTGTGTGTGCCCGTAAATTCAAAGCAACAATGCATGATCAGCCAAACGGCGCCTATGTGTAGTAGTGCTGAAGTGACAGCTCATCCAAAATGGCGCCCTGGGAAGAAAGAACCAATCGTAACGCAGGAGCTTCCACCAATAATAGCTGATGTGGCGCCAGCCAATCGTAACGCATGATGGTTAACGAATCACACCTGAGGAGGCGTGACACAGGTGAATACCCGACACGCCTACGTGTTAGATTTCGGCATCGCTCAATTCACAGCTTTCATACGAGATCGTTCATTTACACACATCAATTGTGCTTATCCACTGAGCCGACATCGTCAGATATGAGGTCCGGATCTCATATCTCGATCTTACGATCTGATCATTTCTCGTTGGTCGTGTCTTGCCATCACACGCACAGACATCGTTCGAGCGATAATTAATCAGGCGCGTTCAAGCGATATCTTACCATATATGTGTGACGCCCGCCTAACATATATATATATATATATATATATATATATATCAAGATTCCTAACATAAAACAAAATATAAGTATAAGCATTTAATACAATGCACAGATCAGGGCTTCATAATGTTTTCCCAGATTTTAGAATCTTTTCTTTAACAACACCACCACACACTGCTCCTCCCCTGTATACACCACACACTCCTCCTCTCCTGTACACACCACACACTCCTCCTTTCCAGTATACACCACCACACACTCCTCCACTCCAGTATACACCACCACACACTCCTCCACTCCAGTATACACCACCACACACTCCTCCTCCCCAATATACACCACCACACACTCCTCCTCCTCTCTTGTATACACCACCACACACTCCTCCTCCTCTCTTGTATACACCACCACACACTCCTCCTCCTCTCTTGTATACACCACCACACACTCCTCCTCTCCCAGTATACACCACCACACACTCCTCCTCCTCCTCCCAGTATACACCACCACACACTCCTCCCTCCTCTCCTGCATACACCAGCACACCTCGCTCCCTCCTCCTCTCCTGTATACACCAGCACACGCTCCTCCTCCTCTCCTGCATACACCACCACACGCTCCTCCTCCTCTCCTGCATACACCACCACACGCTCCTCCTCCTCTCCTGCATACACCACCACACGCTCCTCCTCCTCTCCTGCATACACCACCACACGCTCCTCCTCCTCTCCGTATACACCACCACACGCTCCTCCTCCTCTCCTGTATACACCACCACACGCTCCTCCTCCTCTCCTGTATACACCACCACACGCTCCTCCTCCTCTCCTGTATACACCACCACACGCTCCTCCTCCTCTCCTGTATACACCACCACACGCTCCTCCTCCTCTCCTGTATACACCACCACACGCTCCTCCTCCTCTCCTGTATACACCACCACACGCTCCTCCTCCTCTCCTGTATACACCACCACACCTCCTCCTTTCCAGTATACACCACCACACCTCCTCCACTCCAGTATACACCACCACACACTCCTCCACTCCGTATACACCACCACACACTCCTCCTCTCCAGTAAACACCACACGCTCCTCCTCTCCTGTATACACCACCACACACTCCTCCTCTCCAGTATACACCACCACATGCTCCTCCTCCTCTGTATACACCACCACACGCTCCTCCTCTCCTGTATACAACCACCAACACGCTCCTCCTCCCCTGTATACACCACCACACGCTCCTCCTCCCCTGTATACACCACCACACGCTCCTCCTCTCCAGTATACACCACCACCACGCTCCTCCTCTTATACACCACCACACGCTCCTCCTCTCCAGTATACACCACCACACGCACCTCCTCCTCTGTATACACCACCGCACGCTCCTCCTCTCCTGTATACACCACCCACGCTCCTCCTCTCCTTGTATACACCACCGCACGCTCCTCCTCTCCTGTATACACCACCGCACGCTCCTCCTCTCCGTATACACCGCCGCACGCTCCTCCTCTCCTGTATACACCGCCACACGCTCCTCCTCTCCTGTATACACCGCCACACGCTCCTCCTCTCCAGTATACACCGCCACACGCTACTCCTCTCCAGTATACACCGCCACACGCTCCTCCTCTCCTGTATACACCGCCACACGCTCCTCCTCTCCTGTATACACCGCCACACGCTCCTCCTCTCCTGTATACACCGCCAACACGCTCCTCTTCCCTGTATACACCGCCACACGCTCCTCCTCCCCTGTATACACCGCCACACGCTCCTCCTCTCCTGTATACACCGCCACACGCTCCTCCTCTCCTGTATACACCGCCACACGCTCCTCCTCTCCTGTATACACCGCCACACGCTCCTCCTCTCCTGTATACACCACCACACGCTCCTCCTCTCCTGTATACACCCCACACGCTCCTCCTCTCCTGTATACACCACCACACGCTCCTCCTCTCCTGTATACACCACCACACGCTCCTCCTCCCTGTATACACCACCACACGCTCCTCCTCCTCTCCTGTATACACCACCACACGCTCCTCCTCCCCTGTATACACCACACGCTCCTCCTCCTCTCCTGTATACACCACCACACGCTCCTCCTCTCCCTGTATACACCACCACACGCTCCTCCTCTCCTGTATACACCACCACACGCTCCTCCTCTCCTGTACACACCACAAGCTCCTCCTCTCCTGTATACACCCACCACCTACGCTCTCCCCATCTCTCTGTATACACCACCACAAGCTCCTCCTCTCCTGTATACACCACCACAACGCTCCTCCTCTCCTGTACACACCACACACTCCTCCTCTCCTGTATACACCACCACACACTCCTCCTCTCCTGTATACACCACCACACGCTCCTCCTCTCCTGTATACACCACCACACGCTCCTCCTCTCCTGTATACACCACCACACGCTCCTCCTCTCCTGTATACACCACCACACGCTCCTCCTCTCCAGTATACACCACCACACGCTCCTCCTCTCCAGTATACTCACGCACACACGCTCCTCCTCTCCTGTATACACCGCCACACGCTCCTCCTCTCCTGTATACACCGCCACACGCTCCTCCTCTCCTGTATACACCGCCACACGCTCCTCCTCTCCTGTATACACCGCCACACGCTCCTCCTCTCCTGTATACACCGCCACAAATCCGCACCTCCTCTCCTGTATACACCGCCACACGCTCCTCCTCTCCTGTATACACCGCCACACGCTCCTCCTCTCCTGTATACACCGCCACACGCTCCTCCTCTCCTGTATACACCGCCACACGCTCCTCCTCTCCTGTATACACCACCACACGCTCCTCCTCTCCAGTATACACCACCACACGCTCCTCCTCTCCTGTATACACCACCACACGCTCCTCCTCTCCTGTATACACCACCACACGCTCCTCCTCTCCAGTATACACCACCACACGCTCCTCCTCTCCTGTATACACCACCACACGCTCCTCCTCTCCTGTATACACCACCACACGCTCCTCCTCTCCTGTATACACCACCACACGCTCCTCCTCTTCTGTATACACCACCACACGCTCCTCCTGTTACTTTCTCTGTTATGAGGAGATTGAAGCGCGCGAAAGAGAATCAACCCACGTGAGCGCCGGGACACATGATTATATGACGTCATACTGTCACCTACATCAGCTCGTACGTACACTGTAGCCTTCAGCCTGTGACTCCTCCCACACTGGGAGGGGCCATTAGATGTGGGGAGATGTAGTGTGGTGAGGAGCCGCGGAGCATGATGGGAGATGTAGAGAACACAGGGGAGGAGCCGCGGAGCATGATGGGAGATGTAGTTTCCAGGTGACAGGAAATGCTGCAGAGCTGAGGAGACCCCGGAGATCTGCGGCTTCTTCTTCTGTTCATAGAACAAGTGTCCAACACTGCAGAGAAGCTACAAGAGAGTAATGTATGTGTGTGTGTATATACCTGTGTGTAATGTATGTGTGTAATGTATGTGTGTGTATACCTGTGTGTAATGTGTGTGTGTATACCTGTGTGTAATGTGTGTGTGTATATAACTGTGTGTAATGTATGTGTGTAATGTATGTGTGTGTATACCTGTGTGTAATGTGTGTGTATATACCTGTGTGTAATGTATGTGTGTGTATACCTGTGTGTAATGTGTGTGTATATACCTGTGTGTAATGTATGTGTGTAATGTATGTGTGTGTATACCTGTGTGTAATGTGTGTGTATACCTGTGTGTAATGTGTGTGTATACCTGTGTGTAATGTGTGTGTGTATACCTGTGTGTAATGTGTGTGTGTATATAACTGTGTGTAATGTGTGTGTGTATATAACTGTGTGTAATGTGTGTGTGTATACCTGTGTGTAATGTGTGTGTGTGTATACCTGTGTGTAATGTATGTGTGTATATACCTGTGTGTAATGTGTGTGTGTGTGTGTATACCTGTGTGTAATGTGTGTGTGTGTATACCTGTGTGTAATGTGTGTGTGTGTGTATACCTGTGTGTAATGTGTGTGTATACCTGTGTGTAATGTATGTGTGTGTATACCTGTGTGTAATGTATGTGTATACCTGTGTGTAATGTATGTGTGTATATACCTGTGTGTAATGTGTGTGTATACCTGTGTGTAATGTGTGTGTGTGTATACCTGTGTGTAATGTGTGTGTGTGTATACCTGTGTGTAATGTGTGTGTATATACCTGTGTGTAATGTGTGCGTGTGTGTGTGTATACCTGTGTGTAGTGTGTGTGTGTGTTATACCTGTGTGTAATGTGTGTGTATACCTGTGTGTAATGTTGTGTGTGTATACGTGTGGTGTAATGTGTGTATGTGTGTGTGTATACCTGTGTGTAATGTGTGTGTGTGTATAAACCCGTGTGTAATGTATGTGTGTGTATATACCTGTGTGTAATGTGTGTGTATATACCTGTGTGTAATTGTGTGTAATGTGTGTGTGTAATTTTATGTGTGTATACCTGTGTGTAATGTGTGTGTGTATATACCTGTGTGTAATGTGTGTGTGTGTGTGTATATACCTGTGTGTAATGTGTGTGTATATACCTGTGTGTAATGTGTGTGTAATGTGTGTGTGTGTATACCTGTGTGTAATGTATGTGTGTATACCTGTGTGTAATGTGTGTGTGTATATACCTGTGTGTAATGTGTGTGTGTGTGTGTATACCTGTGTGTAATGTGTGTGTGTATACCTGTGTGTAATGTGTGTGTATACCCGTGTGTAATGTGTGTGTGTGTGTGTATACCTGTGTGTAATGTGTGTGTATATACACCTGTGTGTAATGTGTGTGTATACCTGTGTGTAATGTGTGTGTGTGTGTGTATACCTGTGTGTAATGTGTGTGTAATGTG
>JARQOC010002618.1:0-23311 GCA_033576535.1 Allobates femoralis | reverse complement strand
CCCTATCTTCATAATGGGGAAAAAGTGACAGTTACCAGTTGACAGTTGTGAATGAGAGGGGCTTAATGATAGCACCAAAGACTAACAGCATATACCAGCATATAGTCACTAAGGTGGGGCCCCAACATGAGATATTCACCACACACATGGGACATGTATATACACCACACGCACACAAAGAGTAACAGCAAATGTATAGTCGCTAAATTGCAGCCCCAACATTGGATACTCACCACGCACCTGAACAAACACACACCACAAAGAGACACACACAACACAGAGACACCCCCACACCCCCAAGGGGACACACACACACTCTATAGCGACACATGCACTCACCCCACAGGGACACACACACCACAAAGAGACACACATAACACAGACACACACCACACAGACCCCCCCCACAGAGACACACACACATAGCCACCCTATAGGGACACATGCACTCACCCCACAGGGACACACACACCACAAAGAGACACACACACACCACACAGACCCCCCCACAGGGACACACACACACATACACACCCTATAGGGACACATGCACTCACCCCTCAGGGACACACACCACAAAGGGACACACACAACACAGGGACACACACACC
Organism: Allobates femoralis; assembly: GCA_033576535.1. Classification (NCBI taxonomy): domain Eukaryota; kingdom Metazoa; phylum Chordata; class Amphibia; order Anura; family Aromobatidae; genus Allobates; species Allobates femoralis. The sequence continues at coordinate 22,700 of JARQOC010002618.1, read as the reverse complement.
TCACACAGACACCCCCCCCACAGCGACACACACACATGCACACCCTATAGGGACACATGCACTCACCCCACAGGGACACACACACACCACAAAGAGACACACACAACACAGATACACACACACACCACAGACCTCCACACAGGGGCACACACATACACACCCTATAGGGACACATGCACTCACCCCACAGGGACACACACACCACAAAGAGACACACACAACAGAGACACACACCACACAGACCCCCCCACAAGGACACACACATACACACCCTATAGGGGCACATGCACTCACCCCACAAGGACACACACACACCACAAAGAGACACACACAACAGAGACACACACCACACAGACCCCATCCCACAGGGACACACACATACACACCCCAGGGACACACACACCACACAGACAGACACAGATGTGCACAAATCACCTCACACAACTCGCCTCATACGTGTGCTATCTTTATTTTCCAAACATAAACATCTGATTAAAAACAGCCAATGTGCAACACATGTGCCATATAGGGAATTAAGGCAGATGTCAGTCACATGAGCTGTCTATTATGTGTATGTGTGAGGTAACATATGCTGCCCGGCCAGGGGAGGGTTTACTGTTGGCTGGAGATTTATTAGGCTGCCTATAGCAATCAATCACAGCTCAACTTCGATTTTCCTACATGTCATTAATATGACATATTCAAATTCTATTTTGTTATAGCTAACAGCAGTTATTTATTAACCCGGGCGTAGCCGGGTACTACAGCTAGTACTTATATATTCTATATGGTTATATATAAAAATGTATTAGCACTTGTATTATGTGCCATGTGTGCCATGTATTGAGGTAGTCACTTTCTATAGGGCTGTAAATATATTAAAGTATTCTTGTATTTTCTCTATGATGTACATGATGTGCAATAGAGGGAGAAACGGAGAGGACTATATACTGGAACCGTTGCCCTTTATATGACTTTTTTGTGGCAAAATTTTACACACTTTATATAGGGAAACTTTGCACTTGCACTTTTTTGTCCTTTTTCTATTGATATACCTGGTATATAAATCCATATATGTGGTTGGTTTTGTATATTGTGTGTTCCCCTTTCCACCCCTTCCATTTGTACCTGTTTTTAGCACGTCTCTAATAAAATATCATTTTGTCATCATACCCTGTGGTTGCTTGTTTCTCCTTTCCTTAAAAGGAACTGCAGAGAGCACAGATCAGCTAGGAAAATCTATCCACAGGAAATCTATTTGTCATAGTCCACAAATCTGGCTTTTAAGAAAAATTGGTAAGAAGAAAGTTATTTTTAAATTCAAGCCACAAGAAGTGATGTTTGCTTTTTGAAAAAAAGCCATGTAGAGGACACAGCTAGCATGTAAAGAAGATACCCTGGTCAGGTGAGACCTGTCACAAACTTGAAGCTCTCTGGCTCCCACTTAAGGCCCCATTGTTCCATTTGTACACAGCAACAAGATAGAACAATGTGTCAATGATTTCACTGCAACCAGTAAGTTGCCAGTGAAATTCCTAGAAAAGTTGCATCGTGTAAAGGTACCCTTACACAGTACAATGTCCCAGCAATCCGACCAATGATCAGGTCGCTGGGACATCGTTAGTTGATCGCTGGTGAGCTGTCAAACAGGCAGACTCACCAGCGATCACGACCAACGAGAACGCTGGTATGTAGGGTAAACATAAGCGTTGGAGACAGTGCTAGAAGTATTTAAAGCAGTTTTATTTTTCAATTCATGACATGGAGCTCTTTCGCAAGCTTTTCTCAATATTGAAGGGGGGTTTCCTCTCTGTATTAAATTTGCCTCCAGCTCATCTGCCTGTTTTTCAAAACCTTCTGTTGTTTTATTTATACGACGAATCCACAGAACTGACTGAACGGTAAGGCCGATTTTGTATGAGCAGGATGTGCGCTGGCGTAATGGAGCAAAGAATTTGTGGCTGTATTCATTTTGAACACTGATCTCTTAAGACAGTTATCACTAACTAGATGGTGGCCCGATTCTAAAGCATCGGGTAGTCTAGAATATGTATATAGTTTATTTATGGAAACTTAACAATAATGCAAGTAATACATGATATCTATCTATCATCTACCTAAGTCTCTATCGTCTATGTATTTTTTGAATATTTTATCATAAACTAAGGTTCTTGGTACACATATTGGCCAATACCTATTTGCCCATTAACCAGTTTCAAAGTAATTTTACATCTGATGGGTCTCTGTCCTACCTTCTCATTCTCTTCTTGGGCTCAGCTAAGCCTCCATTTTTATTAGATCTCAGAGAGAGGACTCACTTAAATCAAAGACTTTTCTCAAAAAAATCAATTTTTGAATTTCTGGGAAAAATCTTATCTTTAAACAATAAAAGTTCATAGTACACATATTGACCAACATCTGTAAGCCCATCAACCAGCGTCAAAGTGACCTTAGATCTGATGGGTCCCTATTCTAACGTATCACTATTTACTTAAACTCAACTAAGCATCCATTTTTAGTATCTATCTATCTGTCTATCGATCTATCTATCTATCTATCTATCTATCTACTCTATCTATCTATCTATCTACCTATCATTATTTATCTATCAAATATCTACTATGTATCTATCCAAAGGCCCTGTTACACCTTCAGATAATCTATCAGATCTTGTTCTCAGATCTCTGGTTGCAGTGAAATCATGGATACATTGTTCTATTTGTACACAGCCACAAAATGGAACAATGTGTCCATGATTTCACTGCAACCAGAGATCTACAAACAGGATCTGACACATTATCTGAAGGTGTAACAGGGCCTTTAGTATGTATCTACCTATCTATCTATCTAACTATCTATCAAACTATCTATCTATGTATCTATCAATCTATCTATACAGTATACAGACCACACCTTGCGATGGAGATGTGGTGAACAGCCGTCCCACCTGTCTCTCTAGCTGTTCAAAAAACCCGGCCCTATTTAAAAAAATAAAGTTCTCAGTATCTACAATACTGGAACATTACTTGACATCTGGATTCATATCACCAAATTTAACATTTTGATGATACACATCTCCCATCTTATACTTAAATGTGTGATCACCTTACTATATAAAATATCTAATTTTTTATCACACTAATTTATTTATCTATACCTATATATATATATATATATATATAAATATATATATATATATACCTATATACTATCTCTTATCTCACTATTAATTATCTATTTTAAATATATTTTTTGTAAAAAAATTTTTATATCTATATAATAAAGAGATTATACAATACATATCTATCTATCTATCTATCTATCTATCTATCTATCATCTAACTATGTATTATCATCTATAGATTTAAATCTATTCTTCTGTTTTCCTTTCTAACTATAAATTTACCTATCTATGTGTAAATCAACCTAACATATTTTTGTAGACCACATTTTTGGTGAAATCTTTTGGACTGTCTTTAATTAAGTGTCCTTGTAAAGGGGTCTCGATGACTTGTGCCTTCACATTACACCTCATTTTCACCCGAGCAAATGCAACATACAGTTGTCCATGACCAAAAACTGGCTTCGGTAAATATATGCCAACACGATGTAAAGTTTGGCCTTGTGACTTGTTTATAATCATGGCAAAAGCTGGTTTGACTGGAAATTGCCGACGTCGAAGCTTAAATGGAAGATGTATCTTGTTTGATTCTGGAAACGAATATTTCATTCACGGGAACTGGTATTCCAAACAGGCAATGCATAGTACGACCTCCTTGTAACAGATTTGCTGCAATACCTGTTGTAGCTGATGGCAATACAACTTTTCCCAACCCTCTAACATGATGCATCAAAACTTAATATAAGTAGGTTTTACCACTCCCTCCTGGACCATCAATGAAGAAACATTTTGCCCTTCCATCGGCTTGATTTTCTATGGCAGTTAGAATTGTATCATAAGCAACACGTTGTTCTTCATTTAAAGAATTGACTTTCTGTGCTTCCAACAATAGTTCATTTACTTCATCATACTCTTGAAGTTGTAGAACATGAGTAGAAGGCTTTGGCAAATTAAAGTCTGAAATTTTTTTACATGCAGTAATTACACATTTTGGACATCACGCATAGCATAAGACTGACAATTTTGACAATCTCCACTTTTATTATGAAGACGTAAGCAATAATCCTCAATTAGATGTTCCTCAACATTTGTCCAAAGTTCTGCGGGATTTGTAGGTGGTCCAAATACACATATGTATGCAAACAATTGCCGAAGTTGATAAGGCATATTTAAGGAAACTGCATCTTCTAAGGTTGAGGTCCAAACACTATCATCTAATAAAAGTCCTAAAGCCAAAGCTGCAGCTTTAAATGTATCTTGCACTACTCCATTAACTGTTTTCAAAAACTCATAACTCGTAGCACCTTTCACATGCAGCACTAACAGACGAAGGCAATATCTTTCTCCATCTTTGACACTTACAGTATGCACACGTCCAATAATTTTACTAACTCCACGTTGTCTTAGCTTCCAACCTTTATTCCAAACATAATGCTCTGGAATCTCACGATAGAAATACTGCCTTGCATTGTTGTCATGTTGGTTCAGCAAAAACCATTCCATTAATGTTGACGTTGAACCTAAACTTTTTGACACATCTTCAACTGCAGAATTTTCATGAAAATAAACCTGATGTTGATTTGGTAAATGGACAGCTAAATGTATAATATCATGTGACTGAGCATGCATAGGAAATGCAAATATTCTCCAAGTAGCTTCTGGAGCACTGACATATCTTGAGTCAAGAAAACTTGTTGATTCATCATGACTCACTGTTGTTTGCTGTATTTCCACATTAGCTCTGTCATGGCCCTTATAGATATACTTAAAGAGATATTTCACACTTTTTATTGATGCACAAATTTCAACATTGATGTGACAATTGTAGCATTTAGATAAATAAGGATTATATGGCACTAACCATGAGTTGTTTATAATTCTTTTCTTGTGCACAATGTTCTCAATGTGTGTTCGAAATATGCAGGCCACTAAGTCTGGCCTATGTTCCACTTTCTGCCAGGGTTCTAGATTTCCTGTAATTTCTGGCCATTTTGGATTACACGTCATTATTACAAAAATGTCAGGTCTTCCGTACTTTGTCACTATAGCCATTGCGTCTTGGTAACGTTGCTGCATGTTCCGGGGACTACCTTCAAATGACGATGGCAGAATAACTGTTTTCCCAATAGGAATTCCTTTTTCCAATGGATTTTTTTACTAAATGTTCTTGAAGAACACAGTAATCCTCCACTTTCAGATTTTTTTGATTCATACATATAAAATTGAGGCGATTACCTTCAATTTTAACATATGCATCAACAAAGTACTGCTGAGTAAGTTTACCACCGTTTAGAATAAGGTTAAAATCAGGTCGCACAGACAAATGGAATCTGTAATTCGTCTTACAGTACCTTGCTGCTGTAGATTTTCATGCCACCCTTGATTACCTCTTGGAAAAAATAATGGATATAGAAGAGCATCAAGGTTGCTATGTAGGGATGGGCGAGTCTACTCGCTAGGACTCGGGACTCGGCGATTCTGAAGGTACTCGCAGGACTCGTTACTCGGCGAATCTCCCAGCTTGGACTCGCACAGTGACGAGTCCAATGGAATTCAATGTCAATAAGCTTGACTCGTCACAGATACCCGCTGTCAGCAGCGAGTCTGAGCGAGTCTACGATTCCGAGTCCTACGAGTCTACGATTCCGAGTCCTGTATACTGTATTCGGGAGTCGGACTCTCGAATACAGAATCTGTTATGTTGCGAGTCAGCACAGCGTGCGTGTTAGGTCAGAAAACTTGTGAAGATAGCCAATCATAGTCAGTAATGGCATAGCAAAGTTGGTTGTGTCAGGACTATGATTGGCTGCTGTCCATCGTGATGCCTATGTCATCTATGACAGGTAAGACAAAAGGGGGGAGGGGGTGGAGCGCATGTGAAGAAAGTTTTTGAAGTGGATTTAGGCCCAGGGCTGTGTAGCCACTCACCAGAGGTGGTTGTGCAACCCTGCACAACTGCGGTCTTACGCCTGTGAATCCACCTCCGCCTGAGGTATAGTGGAGGCACCGAAAGTTGCTCCGGGAGCTCCAGCTCCTGTCACGATCAATGACCGGAATGATGTCACCACAGGTCCTACAACGGTGACCGTGTTGTATTGCTAGGTCATGGAGCTCAGGATCTAGGATTAATGGTATCTCTTGTCCAGAGCTGCTCTTGCCAGGTGTGCACAAGTGCAAGAAGCTGAGAGTAAAAAAAAAAATCCCTGGTCTGTGGAGCGCTAGGCTAGAGATAAATGGCACTAGGGTTATTTTAGAAAAGGTTTCTTTATTAACCTCTTACAGGCCACTACGCGTTTCTGCAGCAGAGCGCTGCCTTCATCAGGTAATGCAAGAGGGTATTGCCAGAAAGACTTCTGGGATTTTTTTTTAATCTATGACAGGCAAGGCAGTATATAAGGCTTGTCCCCGCCATTTTGGGCACATTCCTGAGACGATCTGACCTAGTATAGGGAGAGAGAGATATATGCTGGAGCAGATCAGGGATTGTCAGTGTAGGGAAGATTCCTTATATTAACCCAAAAAGCTCTTCTGAGAGCTAGGAGGAGGACGGAGTAGTGCTGTGTAGGCAGGCAGGCAGGGAGGGAAGGAAGGAGAAGCCTTAGAGTGCACACAGGACGGACCTCATAGCTTAGCTTACTCACTCAGCTTTGCTAACAGCTGCAGTCAGAGGCTTAGCTGAGGTGCTGTTTCCTTTTTGTTTTTGCACCAGATCGATTTTTGTTCCTAATAAGCCATAGAGCGTTATTTTTTCTGTGGCAGACCAGTGTGTTCCTGCTAGCACGTACTCCACCTTAGGGAGTGTAGTGTGCGGCTTCACTGCCAAGTGTGAGAGCGCACACTTACCCCGCCAGCAAGTGACGCATTCAGCTAACCTAACCACATCTCGGTGGCTGTGCGCACTTCAAACCAATTTTTTTAGGGAGTGTAGTGTGCGGCTTCACTGCCAAGTGTGAGAGCGCACACTTACCCCGCCAGCAAGTGACGCATTCAGCTAACCTAACCACATCTCGGTGGCTGTGCGCACTTCTAACCAATTTTTTTAGGGAGTGTAGTGTGCGGCTTCACTGCCAAGTGTGAGAGCGCACACTTACCCCGCCAGCAAGTGACGCATTCAGCTAACCTAACCACATCTCGGTGGCTGTGCGCACTTCAAACCAATTTTTTTAGGGAGTGTAGTGTGCGGCTTCACTGCCAAGTGTGAGCGCGCACACTTACCCCGCCAGCAAGTGACGCATTCAGCTAACCTAACCACATCTCGGTGGCTGTGCGCACTTCAAACCAATTTTTTTAGGGAGTGTAGTGTGCGGCTTCACTGCCAAGTGTGAGCGCGCACACTTACCCCGCCAGCAAGTGACGCATTCAGCTAACCTAACCACATCTCGGTGGCTGTGCGCACTTCAAACCAATTTTTTTAGGGAGTGTAGTGTGCGGCTTCACTGCCAAGTGTGAGCGCGCACACTTACCCCGCCAGCAAGTGACGCATTCAGCTAACCTAACCACATCTCGGTGGCTGTGCGCACTTCAAACCAATTTTTTTAGGGAGTGTAGTGTGCGGCTTCACTGCCAAGTGTGAGCGCGCACACTTACCCCGCCAGCAAGTGACGCATTCAGCTAACCTAACCACATCTCGGTGGCTGTGCGCACTTCTAACCAATTTTTTTAGGGAGTGTAGTGTGCGGCTTCACTGCCAAGTGTGAGAGCGCACACTTACCCCGCCAGCAAGTGACGCATTCAGCTAACCTAACCACATCTCGGTGGCTGTGCGCACTTCAAACCAATTTTTTTAGGGAGTGTAGTGTGCGGCTTCACTGCCAAGTGTGAGCGCGCACACTTACCCCGCCAGCAAGTGACGCATTCAGCTAACCTAACCACATCTCGGTGGCTGTGCGCACTTCAAACCAATTTTTTTTAGGGAGTGTAGTGTGCGGCTTCACTGCCAAGTGTGAGAGCGCACACTTACCCCGCCAGCAAGTGACGCATTCAGCTAACCTAACCACATCTCGGTGGCTGTGCGCACTTCAAACCAATTTTTTTAGGGAGTGTAGTGTGCGGCTTCACTGCCAAGTGTGAGCGCGCACACTTACCCCGCCAGCAAGTGACGCATTCAGCAAACCTAACCACATCTCGGTGGCTGTGCGCACTTGAAACTAATTTTTTTAGGGAGTGTAGTGTGCGGCTTCACTGCCAAGTGTGAGCGCGCACACTTACCCCGCCAGCAAGTGACGCATACAGCAACACCAAACTCCAACTCGGTGACTGTGCATTCGTCTACAATGTCTCAAAAAAAACAATTACCAAAAAGGATGTTGCAAAGGGACAGGGACGAGCTCGTGGCCGCAGCAGTCTTGCCCAAGAAGGCACTGGTACAAGTACACAGCCTAGGATTGATAGAACGTCCTTTTTTCTACCTAGAAATCCCAGTACTCAAAGAAAACGTGTGTTGAGGCCGGATGAGCATGACAAGATAACATCTTGGATGGCTCAGACGCCCTCGACCACTGGTTCTTGCAGTACGCAATCATCCGTGGCAAGACATTCTAGTGTTGCTACAGACAATGCAGCGCCATCCAATCCTCAAAGTCGTCATATTGCCTCAACCCATCGGCAGCCAGAGGAAAATTTGGATATGGACCTTGGTCACTCGGATGACTTATTCGGTTCTTTCAAGGGGTTTCTTTGTCATTGCCTGACGAGATACTTGAAGTAGACGAAATGTCTACTCATGGCCAAAGTTTGGAAGTAGCGCGTCCTGAGGAAAGACACTTTCACGAAATGCAAACAGTATCTCAGGAGGTGGATGATGATGAGGATGATGAGACACACATCTCATCTGGCCAGCCTGCTCAGTCAGTTTATCCAGAATCCTTTGAACTGGAAGGGGTGGATGATGACACCACAGATCCTACCTGGATTGCTGAATTGCATAGCCAAGAGAGCAGCCAGGAGGACGAAAGTGGCTATGTACCACTGGCAAAATCACAAAGGCGTACTGTCTCCAGAACACAAACAGTGAGAACAGTTGCCCAAATAGCGTCAACTGTGGCACAAACTGTGCCAACTGTTGCACAAACTGCAAACACAGTTGCCCAAAATGTGTCCACAGTTGGTGTTGAACAGAGTCATCCTCCTCTTCCTCCAATTAAAAATAAAGGACGAACAGCCAGTGTGTGGCAATTTTTTAAGGATAGCCCAACATTACCAAATATGGTTATCTGTAAGATGTGCCAGGCAAGGCTTAGCAGAGGCACGGTAAAAGGAAACCAGAGCACCAGCAGTATGCGCAAGCATATGTCTCTTAAGCACCCAATTCAGTGGGCACCCTATCAGGGTTCAAAATCAGTGCCTTCTGATCCAAACACTTCCAGGCCACCTCAGATACATCCTTCACCAGCAAGTGTTCAGGCTTCAGCTCCTGCTCAAGCGTACTCCTCCCAAGGTGCTTTACAAGACAGACATGACAGTAGTCAATCCTCTTGTCAGTCTGGTCCAAACGTGCAGTTGTCTGTGCCACAGCTGTATGAAAGACAGCGGAAGTTCCAACCGACACACCCATATTCCCAAAAAGTGACAGCGAAAATAGCCAAGTTGTTAGCTGTGGAAATGCTGCCGTTTAGGCTTGTGGGTACAGAGTCTTTTCGGGAGTTGATGGCTGAGGCAGCACCACGATACTCTGTACCCAGCCGATACTTTTTCTCACGTAGTGCCGTTCCCGCCTTACACCAGCACGTGGTTAACAACTTAAAACGTGCTTTAACAAATGCTGTCACCGCCAAAGTCCACCTAACAACGGACACGTGGACAAGTAGTTGTGGACAGGGCAGATACATTTCACTAACGGCTCACTGGATCAACCTGGTGGAGAGTGTCCCAACTTCTAAAACTGTACCATCTGACATACTTCCAACTCCACGAATAGCGGGCCCAACATCATTCCGGGTGTCTGCCTCCTCATATATGTCCAGTGCCCAATCTGCTTCTGCCACTTCCTTGTCCACTGCTGAGCCTCAAGCACCATCACGTCCGAGTTGGGAGCTTTGCAGTACTGCTTCTGCAAGGCGACAACAGGCTCTTCTGAAGCTTATCTGCCTAGGTGACACACGTCACACTGCAACAGAGTTGTGGAAAGGTCTCAAGCAACAGACCGATGAGTGGCTGGCCCCACTGGAACTACAACCAGGTCTAGTTGTGAGCGATAATGGTGCAAACCTTGTGGCGGCAATAAAGCACGGTAAACTTGTACATGTGCCTTGCATGGCTCATGTCCTGAACCTGGTAGTTCAGAAATTCCTCAAAATATACCCAGAGTTATCTGAGCTACTGGATAAGGTGAGGCGAATTTGCGCCCACTTTAGACATTCGTCCACAGCAGCTGCAAGTCTTTCTGCCCTTCAAATCCAATTTAACTTGCCGAAACACAGGCTAATTTGCGACATGCCTACGCGATGGAACTCCACCTTCCATATGCTGGCAAGGTTTAATGAGCAGCAGAAGGCAATAGCGGAATTTCAGCTGCAACATGCCCGTCAACCTGGAAGTCATACCACACACATCAGTACTTTCGAGTGGGTCTGGATCGCTGACCTTTGCGAGTTGCTGGATAACTTCGAATACTGTACCAAACTCGTCAGTGGGGATCAGTCGATTATAAGTCTCACCATCCCCATGCTCTGCCTGCTCAAGATTCCCTATTGAATCTCAAAACAGATGCTTTGAGAGCACAGCGGATGGCTATGGAGCCAGAATTGAACATCGCTGATCCTAGCCACCCTAGCCAATATCAGCAGGCTACATTGGTTCAGGAAGATGGTGATGAGGGTGATGATGAAGAAGATTTATTTTTCTCTGGTACTGATGTGAACCCTGATGGGACTCCCAACCCTACGTTTATGTCGGTACAGCATGGGTGGGCTGAAGAGGAGGAGGCGGACACCGATTTAGAGGCCACGACGCGTAGTGATCTTCATTCTGTTGTAACCGAGGAGATGAGTCTTTGCAGCTTAGCACACATGGCTGAAGTAATGTGTCAATGTGTCTCCAAAGATCCACGCGTCATACACATCTATGACAGCGACCTCTACTGGTTGTCAACGTTTTTGGACCCACGGTACAAAGACAAATTTCAGTCGCTGCTGTCGCACTCATCCAGGGGCTTAACGATGGATCATGTAAAGAGGGTTCTTCTTGATATTTTGCTGGCAATATCACCGTCTGAATCCGCTATACATCGAAGAACCAGCTCTTTCCAACAGCAGCCTTTGGTTGGGACACAAACGCCATCAATGACAAGAAGAGGTGGGGGTAAGATGTCCGCCAACTGGGCGATGTTCAACAGACCTTCCAATCAAGAACGTAATTTGCCTATGGTGACCTTGAGTAGGAGTCAACAATTGTCCAACATGGTGCAGCAGTATCTCAGTGACAGTACCAGCTTCCTAACCGACCCTTCTGTACCCTTTAATTACTGGGTTTCCAAGCTGCACACTTGGACTGAGCTGTCATTGTATGCCTTGGAGGTGCTGGCATGCCCAGCTGCTAGTGTGACATCAGAGCGTGTTTTCAGTGCCGCTGGGGGTATAGTCACTGATAGAAGGTCCCGCCTCACCACAGAAAATGCCGACAGGCTCACTCTAATTAAATTCAACAAGGATTGGATATCATCACAGTTCCTAAGCCCTCCTGACGACAGTACACAATCCTAGATTAACCTAATCATAATTTATATGATTGGGATATTGCGCTGTTAACAATATGCCCATTTTTGACAGGAATTAATGACAAGTCCCGTAGCTCTGTTGATTTCATTCGGCACCCAGTCCAAGCAATAATATGCTATGGGCCAAGCGCCCTGCTTTATGTAAAAAAATACTTTATTAAGCCCTTTGGGCTAATTTTTTGAGGCACCAAGCCTAGGACTGCATAGTTGGCCTTGCTTCTTCTATGCTCCTAGTCCAAGCAATAATATGCAATGGGCCAAGCGCCCTGCTTTATTTATAAATAGACTTTATTAAGCCCTTTGGGCTAATTTTTTAAGCCACAAAGGCTAACAAGCTTATCTTGTTTTGGGAGACAACCTGGCTAACAAGCTTTTTATGGCCCTTAGGCCTACATTTATACCAAAAATGGGATACAGCCCCTTGGGCTAATTTTTTGAGCCACACAGGCTAACAAGCTTATCATGCTTTGGGAGACACCCTGGCTAACAAGCTTTTTATGGCCCTTAGGCCTACATTTATACCAAAAATGGGATACAGCCCCTTGGGCTAATTTTTGGAGCCACCCAGGCTAACAAGCTTATCATGCTTTGGGAGACACCCTGGCTAACAAGCTTTTTATGGCCCTTAGGCCTACATTTATACCAAAAATGGGATACAGCCCCTTGGGCTAATTTTTTGAGCCACCCAGGCTAACAAGCTTATCATGGTTTGGGAGACACCCTGGCTAACAAGCTTTGTATGAAGTCAACCTGTACACGTGAGATAAATGCGCATAGGGTCTTATCCTTTTTACAAAGGGTTATAGCGGTGAATATCAGGAACTGCTCACCTGGTTCAGTTGTGTCACCCACAACCGGTATAATCGCCTGAAAGATGGCTTGTAGAATGGCTGCTGCAGGGCCGCACCTTCACGATGAACGTGGAAACAGGAATGCTGTAATGGGACAAAATGCCGGAATGCCCGCGCTGCCACCAAGAATCACCAGGAAACAAAGAGTTAACTGGGCAGATTTTTCTTTTATTCTATCCTACGCGTTTCAGAGCCTCTATCCGAGCTCCTTCCTCAGGGAACATCAAGAGCACAATGGAAACAATCTTATATAAACACAAAAAAGCGCCAAAAATCAGTGACAGCCCCTGTGATGTGGCGTCAGCAACAGGGTGGATCAGAGTGTGACATCACAATGTTTGTAAACAATACATCGTAGAAACTGTCAGAATTCACAATATGTTTCATACAGTTAATCACAAAGTAGATTTGCTATTTCTTTTTAAGTCGGTGAGATCGCTTATTAAATTTCACAAATAGAAGAAAGAATTAAGAAAAAGAAGAAGAAAAAAAGAAAAGAAAAAAAGGGGGGAGTGAGCTGTGTTTGAACTCATGAGTGAAAAACATATATATATGTTGTTCTGACTTAGAGTGTAGTATGTTTAGCTAGTTGTGCTATATAGTCTGATGGAAAACTCCATTAATTTGTATATTTGCAAGGAGAGAAATTTCATTAAAAATGATGTGTTGATAAATGTGAGGAAAGTTCTAATAAAGAATATACACATACATACATATACACACACATATACATATATATACATACATACATACATACACATATATACACACATATGAGAGGGTTCTATGGGATATTCTCTTGTGCAGTTATATAAATTAATCTAGTGGAGGAAATATATAAATATAAGGATCTCATAAATAATCTATATATATATATAAAAATTATAAAAATTATAAAAATTATATTAATAATGGTATACATATATTAATAACATATATATGGAGGAGCTCCACAATAGGATTAATAAGCATAGATCCAATATTAAGAATGGTTTTAGACAGCATGGGGTGTCAAATCATTTTGATGTACACCACAATAGAAATTATGGGGGACTGAAAGTTATAGCCATAGATCATATTCCTGAGAACACCGCTAATAGATTGGGTGCTCTCAATAAGAGAGAGAAATACTGGATATATAAGATGAACACACTGGCTCCTAGAGGATTAAATATTATCTCAGAAATTATCTCCTAAAAAAACCCTGGTTGTAATATATGTTTATAGATTTCATAAAAAATATGATAAAAAAAAAAAAAAAAAAAAAAAAAATCTAACAGGAGATGATTTAGAGACTACTACTAATGAGCTGGGATCCTCTGACACCTGTGATGATGAATCACTGACTTCTGCCACTGAATCTGCATTCATTGATGCTGACTGGGATATAATTGAATCTAGAAAGAAAGCTGCCCAATTAGAACAGAATACTAATAATACAATGGCAGAATTAAATGAGAGTACCAATAAAAATATAGTGAGATCAAATAACACAGTGACAATTAAAGCAATTGTGCATGAAGGACCAAAAGAAGGGAAAATTATTGAGAATTCAACACCAATAGTGAATATAGTATCGGAGGAAGACCATTTAAATAAGATCAAAGAACAGATCACTAGGATCAATAGGGAAAGACCCCTACGGCCCATTGTCTTGCATGATACTAAGAAGGCTACAACCAGTTTACCTTCAACATCTACAGATAGCAGAAAAGCGACCAGCTCAGCAGCCCTTCTGACTAAACTTACAACACCCGGAGAATCATGTAAAAATAAAGTAGTCATAATTGATAACACCAACACCAACAACACTGGTTTGGTCCCTTTTTTAAACTTAGCAAACCAGCAAAATACAATAACGTCCTTTTTCAGCCCAGTACTAGGGAAAAGAAAACTAGAAGAGGTTGCAGAGGAAAAAGAAAAAATAGAAAAAACAAAGAAGAAAGGGAGAGTCACATTTGCCCTATAATGATCAGTGAAAATAATATTATTAATTTATCTGACTATACTTTGAATGAGACAGAAAAACGTGTGCTTAATAAAGGACTATCATTTTGTCCATCTAATAATCCTGATGACCTGGACCTATTTGTTGATATACATAAATATGTACGTAATTTAACACTAAAAAGACACTTTGCCACACAAGCAAATGACCCTATAAACACTAATGAGAATGATAATGATATATCCTTCCATCCGAAAATTAAGATGGGGAGCAATTTTTATCCATTAACAAGCAAGGGACATCATGTTGAGACCTTCCAAGAAATGGTATTGAACGATTTAGGTTCCCTTAATAAGACCAGAACCAGATCAAGTGATAACATGACAAAGGAAGAAAGAAAGGCTTTGACAAACTTACAAAAAAACAGGGATATTGTGATAAGATGTGCAGATAAAGGTGGAGGCATAGTAATTCAGAATTATAATGACTATGTGAATGAGGCGATGACTATACTATCAGATACCACATATTATAAAAAAATTGATACTGATCCATATCCAGCACTTACTAAGGCTTTTAATATGTTCATCAAAAATTCATTCACTGAGGGCACCATCAATGAAAAAGAGAAGAAGTTTTTGACTAATAGGAGTCCAACAGTACCCTTCCTATATCACTTGCCTAAGATACATAAAAATTTGAGAAATCCACCAGGAAGACCTATCATTTCGGGGATTGGCTCTTTAAGCAGCAATCTGGCAAGTTATATTGACAGAATATTACAGGATCATGTCACACTACTTGATAGCTACATAAAGGATTCAACCCAATTGATCCACATTTTAAAAGAAATTAGATGGAAGGAATCTTATAAATTTATAACTTTGGACGTGGCATCTCTCTACACGAACATTGATCATGAGATTGGAATTATGTGTGTTGAAAATGTATTACAATATGACAGTAGGATCCCCTTGAAACAGAGAAATTTCATCAAGGATGGTCTCAATTTCATTTTAAAGAACAATTTTTTTACATTCTTGGGACAGTTCTACCATCAAGTGAAAGGGACTGCGATGGGGTCAAAGGTGGCATGTGGATATGCAAATTTGTTTATGGGTATCTTTGAGAACATTCATGTATATGACAATCCACATAACAAGGGACTATTGTTATTTAAAAGATTCATTGATGATATTTTTATCATATGGGATGATGATTTGAGTGACTCTGATGATTTCTTGCATATCCTGTATAATAATTCATGGGGTCTTAAATTTGAACCCCATTCACATAGGACCACTATTGACTTCCTGGATCTAACAATCTATCGAGAGAAAGATCATGTATTAACAAAAACCTTTTTTAAACAAGTGGACCGAAATAGTTATGTCCACTTCACAAGTGGACACTACAATAAATGGCTTAGGAACATCCCTGTTAACCAGTTCAAAAGGATTAGGAAGAATTGTTCCCATAATGATAATTTTATTGAACAATCAGAAGTCCTAAAAAAGAGATTTAGGACACGTGAATATCCTACTAAACTGATAGAAAATGCATTTAAAGAGAGCAGCAAAATTTCACAGGATTCTCTTTTGAAACAGAAAGAAAAAAATGTAAAGTCAGAAGATACCCCTTTTAATTTTAATCTTATAACCACATTTAATAAAAGACATAGAGAGATTAAAAATATTTTGAACAAACATTGGCCTATACTGTTAAATGACCCGATTTTGGGAAAAATATTACCAGATCGTCCTGGAATAACCTTCAGAAGGGCCCCCACAATTAAAAGTATTGTTGCCCCCAGTAGATTGAGAACACCTTCCCACAAACAACAAATAAACTCAGATCAAACAAACAAAGGTACCAACCGCTGTGGTAATAAGCGTTGTCTATGCTGTAAAATGATGACACCAACTAAAGAATTTGTTTCCAATTCCACTGGTGAAATATTTCAGATATCCCACAAAATAAATTGCAACACAAAATTTGTCATATATCTACTGGAATGTCCTTGTAACCTGCAATATATTGGCCGTACAACACAGGAGCTCCACAATAGGATTAATAAGCATAGATCCAATATTAAGAATGGTTTTAGACAGCATGGGGTGTCAAATCATTTTGATGTACACCACAATAGAAATTATGGGGGACTGAAAGTTATAGCCATAGATCATATTCCTGAGAACACCGCTAATAGATTGGGTGCTCTCAATAAGAGAGAGAAATACTGGATATATAAGATGAACACACTGGCTCCTAGAGGATTAAATATTATCTCAGAAATTATCTCCTAAAAAAACCCTGGTTGTAATATATGTTTATAGATTTTTCTCCTTCTGTTGGCCCACTTCAGATAGGTCTGCTCTTATGGTCCTGTGAATATATAATCATGTTTTTATTAAAGTACTGCTATATTTATATTTATTATCATTATATTTATTATCATTATATATCTTTTAAATACTTATAAGTCTAGGCACAACTGTATATTTTTTACTTCTTATATTTATATTTCTATATATACTCTGAAGTTCCCATTTTTTATCTCACTATATATATAATTTTTTATCTCACTATATATATTTTTTGTATCACTATACATATAGTTTTTATTTCACTATTTCACTATTACAGAATCTTCTTCTTCTTCCCTATTTACCCTGATGAAGTTTTATGAATGCTCCCATTCACTAAACGCTTCTTCTTCACCCATTCTACTTTTACAACTTAGTTTTCAACATATAGATTGAAGACACACGCACTAATAGGCAAAGTAGCAACATTGTAATGAAGATTTAATCTCAGGCACACTCCTGCCACGCTCCTAATTAATTTACTACACTAATAAATCTCACTACACTTTCCCTTCCTTCTTTTTTTAACAAGATCAATAAAATTACACTCTATGTAATCATGAGGAACAGAACCTATGAGGTTCTGACTCTCAGATTTTCTCCTAGTGGAATTCTGGGGCTTAATTGGAGGCACACTCCACACACACTTATTCTGTCTATCATAATTAGAACCTGCAACATTGTATCAAACTCTAAAGCCGAGGCACGCAGAGCTCAGACAACCCTCTGGCGCCATCTACTGACTTTTTTAGGGATATCGCCTATATTTCAAAGATATATAAATTCACACATTCTTTAGATATATTTATATACCATTTTTAATCATATTACAATACATATTTTTCTATACTTTTTTACCCCTCATTTTTAATCTATTTTTCACTATTTTTTAACATATTAAAGGCTATTTTTAAATAAGATATTTTAACAAGGCAGTTTTTACTAAAAAAATATATATATATATATATATATTATTTTTTCCTACATTCCCTTTAGGCACATTTTTGACCATTTTAGTTTTTGTAAAAAGCAACTGAAATGAATTTTTTAGAACTTTTAAACAGTCCACTACTCTTTTCTTAGTCCTGACAAGTAAATTATATATATATGTTATTAATATATGTATACCATTATTAATATAATTTTTATAATTTTTATAATTTTTATATATATATATAGATTATTTATGAGATCCTTATATTTATATATTTCCTCCACTAGATTAATTTATATAACTGCACAAGAGAATATCCCATAGAACCCTCTCATATGTGTGTATATATGTGTATGTATGTATGTATGTATATATATGTATATGTGTGTGTATATGTATGTATGTGTATATTCTTTATTAGAACTTTCCTCACATTTATCAACACATCATTTTTAATGAAATTTCTCTCCTTGCAAATATACAAATTAATGGAGTTTTCCATCAGACTATATAGCACAACTAGCTAAACATACTACACTCTAAGTCAGAACAACATATATATATGTTTTTCACTCATGAGTTCAAACACAGCTCACTCCCCCCTTTTTTTCTTTTCTTTTTTTCTTCTTCTTTTTCTTAATTCTTTCTTCTATTTGTGAAATTTAATAAGCGATCTCACCGACTTAAAAAGAAATAGCAAATCTACTTTGTGATTAACTGTATGAAACATATTGTGAATTCTGACAGTTTCTACGATGTATTGTTTACAAACATTGTGATGTCACACTCTGATCCACCCTGTTGCTGACGCCACATCACAGGGGCTGTCACTGATTTTTGGCGCTTTTTTGTGTTTATATAAGATTGTTTCCATTGTGCTCTTGATGTTCCCTGAGGAAGGAGCTCGGATAGAGGCTCTGAAACGCGTAGGATAGAATAAAAGAAAAATCTGCCCAGTTAACTCTTTGTTTCCTGGTGATTCTTGGTGGCAGCGCGGGCATTCCGGCATTTTGTCCCATTACAGCAACAAGCTTTGTATGGCCCTTAGACCTACATTTATACCAAAAATGGGAAAGAGCCCCTTGGGCTAATTTTTTGAGCCACACAGGCTAACAAGCTTATCATGCTTTGGGAGACACCCTGGCTAACAAGCTTTTTATGGCCCTTAGGCCTACATTTATACCAAAAATGGGATACAGCCCCTTGGGCTAATTTTTTGAGCCACACAGGCTAACAAGCTTATCATGCTTTGGGAGACACCCTGGCTAACAAGCTTTGTATGGCCCTTAGACCTACATTTATACCAAAAATGGGAAACAGCCCCTTGGGCTAATTTTTTGAGCCACACAGGCTAACAAGCTTATCATGCTTTGGGAGACACCCTGGCTAACAAGCTTTTTATGGCCCTTAGGCCTACATTTATACCAAAAATGGGATACAGCCCCTTGGGCTAATTTTTGGAGCCACCCAGGCTAACAAGCTTATCATGCTTTGGGAGACACCCTGGCTAACAAGCTTTGTATGGCCCTTAGACCTACATTTATACCAAAAATGGGAAACAGCCCCTTGGGCTAATTTTTTGAGCCACACAGGCTAACAAGCTTATCATGCTTTGGGAGACACCCTGGCTAACAAGCTTTTTATGGCCCTTAGGCCTACATTTATACCAAAAATGGGATACAGCCCCTTGGGCTAATTTTTTGAGCCACCCAGGCTAACAAGCTTATCATGGTTTGGGAGACACCCTGGCTAACAAGCTTTGTATGGCCCTTAGACCTACATTTATACCAAAAATGGGAAAGAGCCCCTTGGGCTAATTTTTTGAGCCACACAGGCTAACAAGCTTATCATGCTTTGGGAGACACCCTGGCTAACAAGCTTTTTATGGCCCTTAGGCCTACATTTATACCAAAAATGGGAAACAGCCCCTTTGGCTAATTTTTCCAGGCACCAATCCTATGCCTGCATCGTGGGCGTTGCTTGGACTATCATCCTGCTGGAGCCTGTTGAAGGGTCCCACTGTACGCTCCATACAAAACGCGTAGACGCGATGTGTAGCATGTAGACGTCCCAGCCTCTCACATGTGTGTCCATAGTCTTGTTGCCATAGCGAGGCATAAAGTAACCCCCCAAACACAGGCACTGTTTGTCAGCAACAGTTGTATGTGGAGTCATGATTTGACACTTAGTAACCAAGGTGACTTCATGCGCCATGCGGGCCGTAAAGTACTTGCTAATGATGCTCTCTCCCCTGTCCCCCATGCCAAATGTCTCGGGGTAATCCTTGACTCCTCCCTCTCCTTCAAGCCCCACCTGTAGTCCCTAACCAAGTCCCTGTGACTCCAACTCAAAAATATTTAACCAATTCGGTCGTTCCTCAATCCTGACACTGCTGAAACACTCATAAATGCCCTCATCATCTCCCGCCTTGACTACTGCAACCTCCTTCGCATAGGTCTCCCTGCCAACTCTCTTGCAACTCTCCAATCTATACTAAACTCTGCTGCCCGACTAATCCATCTGTCCTCACGCTACTCCCCTGCCTACCCCCTCTGCCAAGCCGTTCACTGGCCCCTCCGGCCCACAGAGAGCTCACTTTAAAACACTGACCATGACATTCAAAGCCTTACACAACCTATCCCCACCATACATCTCCGCCATGATCTCCCGATACCATCCCTCACGCAACCTGCGTTCATCCCAAGAACTTGTCCTACAGTCCACCCTCATCTCCTCTTCCCACAACCGCATACAGGATTTCTCCCGGTCATCCGCCATGCTATGGAACTCCCTGCCCCACCTCATCAGTCAGTCGCCTACCCTCTGAACCTTAAAGATACTTATAAAGACTCACCTCTTCCGACAGGCCTACAACCTGCCATGAGACCCCGCTACACGCCCCACGACCGACACCTTCCCCACCCTATTGTATCCCCACCCACCCCTCGTAGAATGTGAGCCCACGCGTACAGGGTCCTCTACTATTGTACCTGTATGACCTTATTGTCTATGTTTATTGTACTTGTCCTTCTCTACCTTTTCCTCAGGTAAAGCGCCATGGAACCTATGGGCGCTATATAAATAAATAATTATAATAATTATGATGACTTGAAGCCCAACCACAAAAAAAACTCCACATTCATTCCTTGAAAAAAGACAGACACAAAGCTGGTTTTTAAAACTGTGTTTAAAAAAAAAAAATGGCAGCACTGTTTGGACATTCCCAAAAATACTACCTTTTACAATTAAGGTAACAACAACAACAACAACAAATGGAGCCCTACAGGTCCTGGTAGGTGGGCTGTCCGTCCTGCAAAAGGTCAAGGGCCCCACGTATGGCCTGGCCGAACCCTTCAGGGTGGATCATCTGAACAGGTGTAGGGAACGGTGGTAGGTCCCTGTTAGCTGGCCACTGGCAGTGAGGCAAAGCCCTGTGGGGTGGGACATGGCTGTCCCGTGTTGTGGGCCTGCCTAGCCTGTTAGAGTTTATTTTCCACCCATCCAAATATTGGAACACATCACCGGGGTCGTTATTTGGCTGACAGGCTTCCAGCACTATCTGTAATGCTGACCTTGCCCGCAGTAGCCTGTCAAATGGAATATTATCCATGAATGGGATAATACTGCGGGCAAAGTCAGCATTACTCTGTTGCACACTTAAATGTGCTGACCCCGGGATCGGACCATAAGCTGGGCCTGCCGCTGGTGGCGTCGGTGGTGGTGCTGGCCCTGCCGCTGGTGGTGGCGGTGGTGGTGCTGGCCCTGCCGCTGGTGGTGGCGGTGGTGGTGCTGGCCCTGCCGCTGCTGGGGGCGGTGGTGGTGCGGACCCTGCCGCTGGTGGCGGTGGTGGTGGTGGTGGCGGGGACGGCGGTGGTGGTGTTGATGGGCCTGCCGCTGGTGGCGGGCGGTGTGGCCGGTGCGCTGCGCGTGGCTCGGCCGCTGGGGCGCGGCGGTGGTGGTGCTGGCCCGGCGCTGCTGCGGGTGGTGGTGTGTTGGCGGCGCGACGGCGGGGTGTGGCGGCCGTCTGGTGTTCTCCACGCCGTCTTCTGTTTGGCGGTGGAGGGTTCACAGCACGCCGCCCTCTGTAGTAAGCTTCTCTGTGGGTAAAGTAAAAAAAAATTTGGTGAATGCATTGCATTTGGAAACAAAAACATAGGTCAAACATTAAGTTGCACGCTTTTTAGACTCTGTGTATCTGTGTATTATTAATCAGATATTTGTTATTATTATGAAAGAATAACCAACTGTACATAACATAAAGGAATACGTGACTTTCTTTGCTAATTCCATACTAATACATAATTTTTCACCCCCTGATTAACACCCCCCCCCCCATCCCATCTAATCTAGACGATCAATAACACCAATGGTTCACATGAAAAAAAAAAGTCCCCCTGACTTCACTTTTAACTTGACATACTTAATTCACAAAACTTTTAGCTTATATCATCTATATAAAGCAGGGAAGGGGTTGAAAGGTATACAATATATATATATATATAATCTATTTATATAATCGGGAGTTTGAAATTCCGGCACTGTAGCCGAATCCCAAACTCCTTAGCGTCACTGCGAGCGGAGACGCGTATGCGCCTTCGCGAGCCGCAGACGCTTAACTCACACAGCCGCTATAGCGTTTTCTCGAGCGGCCTCGCGCCCTCCGCTCACAGCAAGACCTGCGCCCCTCACAGCGCCCAATCCGCCCCGGCATGCTGGCATTTGTACTTCCCCCGTCTGTGCACCCACAGGTCTTAGCAGATCACTGAT